>JAZHYW010035223.1:0-16445 GCA_037355805.1 Ixodes ricinus | reverse complement strand
TATTGGCCCCGAGCGGGACCGATTGGAGCGCTGCGATCGCTCGACCGTGACGTAGGATGGAGGATCACGTGATAAGGCCAGCTATTCCGCCTTGCTTTGGTCGGGGCCTTCGGAAGCCCTTCAATCGGTACTTTCGCATTTTTTCTGTGTTTGAAGCTTGATCAGTACAGGCGTGGATCGGCTTCGGCAGCTGTCGAGCTCAGGGAGCAATGGTAAAGTACTGTTCGGGGCCGCAATGCCGCAGTTACGCGACCGACCCAAATATCAGCTACCACATCTACCCCAAGGAGAAGTATTCCAATATGATTCATAAAATGTGAACAGTCTCACCCTGCGTGGCAGTACCTTTCTCATACAGCTTCAATATTATTTGAACAATGGGGTTAAAAATGCATGTACAAGTTGGCGTCACGCAATGCAAGTAGAGCTGAGTGCTAATAGACTTGAAACAGTAATTTACAGAGGGTAACAAGCCATAAAATTTCACTGACTATTTTAATGCAAACATCACTCACAGCTTAGTGGTATTTAAGCAACCAGCAGCTGCATAAATGTGAGAATGTTACGTGGCTTTATTTATTTTACTTTAAAGATTGCTGATGCAAGTAGCTGCACTCGTATTAGCAAGTAATATTTTTATTTTTGTAACCTATCTGCTTATCTTGTAGGAGCCCAAATAAAACAATTCTACAACTCTAATACACCTAGCTACAGGAATATTTGCATAATCTTTCTTTACAAAAAGAAAAACAGCGATGCTGTACACGAACTGTCATTGGCCTTTGAATGGTCTGATATTAGTTTATGAAATTAAATGTTATCAACAAGCTTTAATATTCGTCGCTCGAAAATTCCGACATCGCAGAAAAGTTACAAAACCTGTGCTTCAAAAACGTAAAAAAAAAAAATTAGTTGCATTGTATTGATTTTGCGACTCGCGACTTGGGAAGCGAGCATGTTACCACTGAGCCACGAGAATAGACCATTTGCTGTCTTATCCAAGCATCGAGGAGAATGCAGGGATTGGTGTTCCACGCGCCACATGCGCACGCCTTTCCTGTATCAACAGATTCGAAGTAAATAACCAAAGAGCATGGACGAACGCGCGTGCAAGATGCCATTTGTTTTATGTTCTTGCTTTGAAAAAGTTACTACTGCTGAGGCCAGCACGTGCGGCGCGTGGAACACCAATCCCTGCATTCTCCTTGATGCTTGGGTAGCGACAGCAGAAGGTCTAAATGTTTTCTTTATTCCTGAGCTACGATAACAACGGGAGACGACAGATTATATTTGGAAAAAGGCGCTTCACTTCACCGTTCATCGCAAATCGCAATCTCTAAAGGCCGGTTGAGACACTTGCGTTTATGAGTGCGTTTAACTGCGTTGTGTTGAGAACCGAAAGCGAGACACCGGCACATCTGTGCTTCGTATGAAGCGTGGAATCCAATTGAAGGAATCATGTTTGCACGCGATATAAGCAGCAGGAATGTCGTGGTTTCTCGCAGCCGAAACTCAGTCAGACGCAGTCAAACGCAATCAAACGCAACTGTCTGAGTGCTCCAGTTGTTTCGCTCCCGGCTCTGGCCGCGAGCTCGATCGATTTCACAGCACGCTGGCCGGTGGGTGCATACAACCTAACCAAGTAATGATACACGGCATGTTCCTTCACCCATGCTTTGCAGGAGCTCGATGTGTCACCGACGTTTCTTCCATCCAGCTCGTGCGGGTACGAAGTGAGTGCCGACGTTTGGAGTACGAATCCAATGAACGTGTAGCAATCCTTATCCAGCTTCTTGATTCCACAGAACACGTGTCCCGCTTCAAGAACGCTTTCGCCCTCAAGCAACAGGCGGGACATTTAGTGGGCCTTGTCCACGAACGCATTGATGCTGCTGACAGACAGCACAACTGAAAAAGGGTACACAGTTGTAACAAAATGCCCGGTCGAATAGAAGTAAAAAAAATATCGCCTACCTTCAACGGTAGGTCGCACTTCGTAAGCATTCATTGCGATACGCAAGACAGCCGCCGAAAACGACAAGTTGACCCGTACCCTCCGCCGCGCCAGTCCACGCTGCCGCGCTTCCGTGCAGCGACTGTTTCCCTGCTCGCCTGCAACCGGCTAACCGGCTCCCCGGAAGCATTCGTACGGTAGCCGATTTAGGAACTTGACTGGGTCGAGTAGTCAAACGAAACATTGGGTTAAAAGAAGCCTTAAACACCCGTAGTATTAAAAAAGTGAAGACTGAGACACTCCATTCTTGACGCAGAGTGCAGCAAACGGTCACGTGATCCCTCATCCTACGTCACGACGATAGGCCCGTCAGGTGGCGCCACGCCATGTTCTCGGGGCTAATATGGTCCTAATAAGCACGTGAGGGTTAAATGTAGTAACTCTTCATGGTTGAAATTAGAGTGCACGTGATTTTTCGTTCATGATCACGCAGAAAGATGTAAGAAACGAATGAGCCTCACAACTCTGTTTTGCTCGGACAGAGTGTGACCGCTCGGACGGCAGATTCCCGGCCTCGGCGCCTGCCGTACGGATTATGTCGATCGTTCCGCTAGTTGCACTCTTCCACCATGATTTTGGATGACCGTGATTGAAACATCACGTCCACCATATTTCCAGTCAGAGAGTTACTCCGACGCACTTATTAAGTTTGTTCCTAGCGACTACCGCCAGGGAATGATTTCCGGCTTCTGCTTCGCTATATTCAAATTTGTGAGGACGTCCTGGTACACGCCGAGAGCACTTTCGGCCAATGGCGTCTCCCCATTTGTGTCCTAAATTTCCCAATGAATGGCCAAACTTTCTATATATAGGGCTCTGGAGTTGAGGGAGAACATCTAGCAACGTCGCAGTTTTGTCATGGCGCCGACTGCCTTCTAAATCTTTGGGAAGGTTTGTTTTTGCTGTGTTGCTTTTGTTTCACCTAAGAGAGTGCGTGACAGCCCTGGTAAAAGTGCATTTGAAATATTGTACTGATGCTTTGTTGGTACGTGGAGGGCGGGACGTTCGATGCTTCTCGCTTTACGTGCACATGTATCGCGAATATGGCTGAAAGTGTGTCTGTGATGTCGCCGGCAGAGGGAAAGGTATTTTTGAAACCATCGCATGTGCTATCACATTGAAACGAGTGAGTGGATCCAACCAAAAGTGCAATCACAAGTCAAGATTCGTTCTCCGTCGACAACATTGCGTCTTTGGCGATTCGCACAGTTGTGTTTCGCTTTGTTCTCTAGAACTGCGATACGACCATACGATGACGAACCGGAACATTCACGATGAGGGTGTGTGGTGTGGCACTGGAAGACAGAAACCCATATCGAAACGCATGTAGTGCGCCTTGTTTGTTGAGGTTTAAACCGTTCATTCCCATCGTCTTCAGCTGATGGCTCCTTGTCTGCGATCTCCTATTTAAAGTAAATCGCTCCCTCTACATTTGATTCGAGATATGAAAGATTCCCGACGCCTAATGAGAGTAGGAAGCTACTCCTGCCCATTTTAGGCAGCCGTGTTTTGCTAATCTTACTGTGTAAACACATGGCATGTAGATTCTCCCGTGACATATTGAGCCCGAATTCGGCCAGTATATTATTTTGTTTGTTTGTGTTTCAAGAACTACTTCTGTTTTGAATGTAGGGTCCTAGGTGCTATTGATCTTATTTTTTTTCTCGTCTTGCGACTGGGTTGTGATGAGATTCTTAGTGGAATTTTATAGGTGCTGAACGATTCTTCATAATTTTAGCGGAAATATATGCTGCAGTTATTTCGTCGTCTCAAGCATAAGCATCCCTGATCCTACACTGGCGCTCCCTCGGAGTTGGATCAGCTGCGGATGTAAATCAATGCACATATATATATATATATATATATATCGATATACATACATAACTACGATCCATATATATATATATATATATATATATATATATATATATATATATATATAACGTGTTTTTTTTTCAGTCACCTAGGTGAATGAATAAAAGTTGGACGCATTCGATTAATGATGGCACTTGCTGTGTTTTAATACCTCGTTTATATCTTTCGTTCAATTTGCTTTTCTTTGATCTTGGGTCTTTAGTATGAACCTAAAGTGTCACCTTTGAGAAAAGGTGTGTAGTTGTACAAGTGGTTAAACTAAGCATTTTGTTTAAACAACTGCACACAGACAACGTTAAAACGGGAATGCAAGCAAGCTGTTTAAAAACAGAGATTGTAATGTGATACTCTAGGGAGGGAGATTAATTAAAAAGCTTTGAACGCTTCTTTGAAGCTTCGTGTTACTATGTTTGTGCTGTTTCTCGCCACACTCCATGGAATACAACGCCAGCATTGTCCATTGGATGAATATTAAGATACATTATAATTTTAAGTTGATTCATTCAGTTGCTCTGCATCATGTTACAATCTCAACACCTTTCATTTCTAATATTTGCAGCAAAGACATCTCCGATGGCAAGCTCAGGAAGTAATAATGGGCAAGTCCCCTCATTAACACTAAGAATATTAATAAAAAACAGTCACACCGGATTGTATATATATATATATATATATATATATATATATACGAACATATGCAGATGAATGATCCGTACTTGATCCGATGAATCAAATAATCAAAAACCTTACGAGCCGACCGAAAGCCAAATTAAACGGCGGAGCCAGGATATATATATACATATATTAACACCTTTTGTAGTAGAGGATCACAAACTCATCAGCATATTTTATCATATATAATCACGTTTAATAGAGGGTTATAGTACTTGACATAATACTTAAAACAAATTCTTTGGGACAAAGAAAGTTTTTTTTATATGTAAGGAGCGAGTTGTTCCTCCACTAGGCGTCTTCAAACGTTTGGGCACACTTAATCATTTAAGTGCGATCCACGCATCATAGTAACAAAAAGACAGTAGTCATCTGAGACTACTATGCATTCCTAAAAATGATATGTTCTGATCGCTGCAATGCAAACACTCGACACATCCTTGGAAGATTCAACATTCTCCTTTCCAAAATGGGCTTACAGATGATTAAGCCTAATGTCCTACATGCTCTACTTGACTTCTTCGAAGCACCAATCGTATCACCTAGGCACTGGCCGAACCTGATTTTTGCAACACCTGAAATTCTAAATAGAGTTTTTTCATGGCCGAGACTCTAACAGATTGGGTCTTGGTGGTTTCTTTTGCAGCCCTGGCCATGCCATCTGTGCTTAGGTCTCAGCAGCTCTTCCAACGCAGGCCTGCCAAGAAAGGACTGCACTTATCTGAGGCACTAGTTGGAAAATGCCTTGTTAAATGTGATAGGTGAGCAGATAGTTTGATTGCTAAAAATGTCTTGAACAATGCCGGATTAAGCGGACTGCAATATGAATCAAGTGAATGGGGTTTAAAACTGTTATGTTCACTGCTCCGTGTAAGCTGCAGCTAGTTTTGAGTCTGCTAGAGTTGTGTGGTGTTGCAGTGACTCGAGCTATGCTGGTCATCTTGCCCTTGCAAAAATATCTTGTTATGAATCACGTGGGCTTCGAAAATGTTTGTCGTTTAAAGGAGACAAAAATAAATAAACGGTGTTTAAAAAACCTTACAGGACAGATAAGAGGAAGTTAAGGTTTCCTTAAATGATTGCAACCTTCGAAGAATGTTGCAATAAGTTTTAATAAGTGGATGAGTTAAGCTTGTCAGGGATTTTATATCATCTCGGAAACCAATGAGTTTGGAGGAACAAAACAGGAATGATGGGGACGTCTTCGTGCTGTCCTGAAATTTTCGCGAGTCATCGCGTGGTCATGGAGCGTGCACGCGCCGCCGGGACAAAAAGAGCGATGGCCATAAGCTTGAGCTCCTTGGAATACGCGCCTAGGAGCACTGCGCTTGAGCAGCGGCAGCAACATATCAAATCTACCCGCTTGCCCTCGTAGCTCAGCCTAATGTAAAGGCAGTGAACACGGACTGGAAGCAGAACAACGAGGAGGTGCTTTCGTTTTGTAGCCTTTACCATTGTTAGTTTCCACAATCTCGAGGTAGACGTGCGAGTTGGAGTGTGTAAGTGCCGAGAGGATTAAAATTAATGCTTACTCACACGACCATTCTCGTGGGTTTTGCGCTTGGGGAGAGCGCTAATTAACGTCCCAGTCACAGTTCGCCGACAAATCTAAGCGATTTTTGATTTTTTCTATGATGTTTACGAAGCAAGCAGAACCGCAGCTGTGTTTGATCACATGACTAGACATTACAAAACTAAACAAATTAAACCGAAATTAAAGCCTATATTCTTTCGAAAGGACTGACTATACTTCAGAAACATGTGCTTTATTTTACTAATCGAAGGTACGGAAGTCTGTATGACGCATGATAAATGAAATACGCTTGCTTTTCTTCTAAAATTCATAGAAGAAAAAGTTGTTTCTCTAAAGCTGACGATTTCTCCGCGTAGTCCAACAGCCTTCAAATTTTATCATGGCTATCACCACCCTGCGGTGGCAGCCCTTTCCTCCCCCTCGCTTTCCTGATCCCCGCGATAATTTGTTTGGCGATTTTGAATTTGACGTTGACTAGCCTTGCCTAGGTTTTTGTTAGAGTTCATGCCAGTTAATAGGTAAAGGTAGTGAAATATACCAGCTTGGTTTGTAACCCTTTCTAGCTTCTTGACCTAGTAACCGTTACTAGCTTGATCGTTACTATTTACGGTTACTAGCTTTTACCTAGATAATACTACTGGATTTTTTTGTTTGTTTTAGGAGTGTGGGGTCAAGATTTTTACAGAGCCGTGTCCGCGGTTTTAGCCGTCCACTCAGGCGTGGCCGCGGCTGCGACTGCAATCAAAACAGATTTGGAGTGCATTCTGAATGTCGCCTTGACAACAACGTCACGTGCGTTGCCCTTGCAGTTACGAAGGGTCGCAAACTTCAATTCTAGCGTGATAATAATGCACTTAATACAAAGGACAAGAATGGCGAAAATGATTCCAGGTGAAGGGGAACAATGCAAACACAAACATAAAGACAGCTAGGTGACTCATGGGCGACCTTAACTCTAGCTTGATAAAATGAAATAATTGAATACATCCTTACCTTAGAAACTGTAACTGGAAGGCAAAAGTCAAGCTGATTGCATCCCTTTCTCCCCGCTAGGTTTGAAAATTTGTGGCTGGTGGTTGGTCACAAGAGCTGTCAATGAACGCGCCCAAGGTCATTGAAACAAGTTCGGCCGATGACGTACTCTTATTTTCGCCGTATTCTTACCAATAACTGACCGAACTTTCTACATATATGGCTATGTAAAAGACATAGCGTACTTATGATGTACGCTAGATGTTAAGTTGGCGCTAAGTGTGCTGCTGCAAACTTATGCGGACAGCAACCAGTCGAAAACTTGCTTTCCGTATTGCATTTCTACGGGGATAAGCGCGGGTATATTTTTTCGCTGGGCTTGATTATAAGAGCAAGTATTACGAATAATTATAACGTAGTAAATAGGTTCAAATATTTGTCAATCATGTCAATGAAGATAATGGTTGGTTACAGTGTTTTCTTCCGAATGCTGTACATTATACACAGTACTAAAGCAGCTGTATACATGCATTCGTGTGCACTATCGGACACTACTAGCACAAACACGGCGTAGACCCTTTTCTGCGTGTGTGCTAAACGAACGGACATCTGTAAAATGAAGAGAGGCGCCAAGAACTGCGCAGCAACACTGGACCACTAACTTCGTGTGCACGTAGACGATCAATATAGTGTGAAGGCAAAATAACATAGTTCTATTTGCAAGCAATAAATACGTATTCGTTAACATTAAAGAATCTAGACGTCTGTAGCGAAGCAATGGAGAAACAGAGCCCGTGTTATTTTTCTGGCGTTTAGCTCGCGTGACGCCAGGTTACAAGACAATGTTTTTTTTTTCCAGCAACATGTAGCGGAGAAATATAACTGGTGTATTAGTCACGTGACGGCAACTTTCCCGCCCTCTACAGCAGGGAAATAAGATTGGTTTGTAGGTCCCGTGACGTCAGGTCACGTGACTTCGCTTATATACGAGCCACGTGCATTCACATCTTGCCCACTCGCCCCGCCTTCGTCATTCTGCACGAGCCCGTGAACGTATCTCCAGCTTGCACAAACAGCACGTCTGGGACGAGTTGTCAAGGCAGGGCCTCCTATATACAAACCCTCACGTCATTTCTTGGGCCACCCGGACATATTTCTCCGGAAATGTATGCAGCATAAAACACCTATGCTCGGAACAATTTTTTTTTTCAAATGTTTTAATAGCTACTGCGCTTTCCGCACTGCAAAATTCCTGACCTCCAGCAAAAAAAAAAAAAAAAAAAAATGGGTAACTGGGTGAATAAGCTCCTCTTTTTCGTTTCAGTATTTCAAATTTATTTTGAAAACAGAATAACGTAAAAAAGGTCAAATGTGTTCTTGCCCTCCCCTTCATTTCTACGGAACTTTTTTCCCTTATTTGCAGGAACGGTGGATGTCTAAACTATGACAAAAATCCAACCTCAGCAACGGTCATATTTCCAACTTTTGTTTACATGATTCATTGCTATCCACTTACACGCTGAGACAAGCATTTGGTTATTTCTGTTTTATTTTTAAGTTGCATCACGTTACTTTTTCGATTCCTTATATCAATGTTCTACTTTGTTGTTTTTTCTCCGCCCGCTCTTCGACGTTGTTATCGAAACCACGGCCGATGGTTTGTAGTTGCCGCAAGCTTGCTTGCATTCTTTCCGTAAATATTTGTATTTTCTTTATTCCAAGTCTCCAACAGCTAGCCCCCGAGGGTCGTATAGGGAGTCCCAGACTTCATCTACTAGCAAGGTTCCCAGCGGATGCCCTCCCAAATGTTCCGAACTCATGCTGTAGACGGCGCTGCAGATGCACGATTGGCCTTCCGGACTGATCCGTCCGAAGCAAGCAGGCACGTTCCTTGCCGATAGACAACAACACCCCCCCCCCTCCCCTTCTCCAACCCCCAAAACACAAACAGGCCGAGTCCAAGTGTTGGGCCGAATTGCCTCCAGAAGGAATTTACGGCCACGTTATACAGAGGTACTTGTTCTTCCTACCTTCTATATTTCTTGTACGTCTTGGCTGCTCAGGGGGTATCCACAGGACCCATCCAATCATCTCCACAGTGATTGAGCCTGTTTCTGGTGAACTTCTAAGTTGTAATAAACTTATTAATCAGAGCGCCCGATTAGTTTTCTGGTGGTCTTTGGTTCTATATTGTGTAATAGAATATCGGTCTCTTAAACACACAACGAAAGAGCATGTTCATTTTTATATTATTTTTCGTTTTGGTTGCTATTCGTAATTTGTCACTTGACTGAACTAAAAAAAAAAGCGCCGGGCTTCAACAATGATGTTTTTAGTATATATATAGATATACATACATATTGTTTTTTATGCCCTAAATGCAAGTTTTTTTATAAGCTTTAGGACCCAGTAGAGAGTTTGCGCAGTAGTAAACCAATGTAACTCCTGTGCGCTTGCGGTAGAATATTGTTTTAATGTCTGGCCTATTTTAACGAGCATTTAAACCTGAATTTTATAGAGTCCCTTTCACAAGAAAAAATGCTTTATTAATACAAAGAAACGCCAATGCTTATATTAAAATTTGCAATGATCAGACGTCTACCACCCAATCTCGCATTTCACGCGGTTGTGTTGTCGATACAGCCGCGATCGAATATAGGCGACTCTGCAAGGAGGCCAAGAGAAGGTAACAGGAAGCTTAAAGGCCTGATCGGTGTCGTCCTAATGCCAACCGAGAGCTACCGCCCGTTACAAAGTGTAGAGCCAGTAACATCCATCCAACGTCCAAACGTTCATCCAATCAAGTTGCGTCCAAAAGTGTATCTTTCTGCCGTTCGTTGTCTTTGCGGGTTCGCCGTCACCGGCTACAGCAATCACGCAGTAAAAAGAAGTGAAGAATTACGTCGCATTCACTGCGCCAAATTCACAAAGGCGATGAGCGCCATGACGATGCTCATTTGGCGTTGCTTCATGGGCTAGATCGAATTGTAGCGTAGGATGCGCTTGGACTTAAACTCGAACGGTGTATGCGGAGAGCAAGTCGGCTGCTTCCTTACGCAGGAGGTGCGGTGACGTCAGAACGACGCCGCGAGGTCTGATTGGATTTTATTGAAATTATAGTCGGTAGATCTCAATGCTAGATGCAATCAGCTCTACCCACTATTTATTTTTTCAATCATCCAATAAGAGCTCGGTGTTCTGACATCATCGTAACGCGTGTGCAAGAAGCAGACGAACTTGCGCTCCGCATAGCAGACTGCTCTTAACCGAAGGAAAGATGATGAGGAGAAAACAGATTGGAAATTAGAAAGAATGTGAAAAAGGGTACCTAAAAGACATTCACGTTATTGAGGTGACATTTAGTCACATCTTACACAATTAACAAATCCTGGGTCTCGCAAACAAAAAATGTGTTTGTTTGTTTTTACGAAAGTATTAAATATAGCCCCAGCCGCCAACTACGTTCTCGACGGTAATTTGTACATAACCCTCGTTTCAGGAAGCCATCTTAAGTACTTTTTTTGCGGTGGCATGAAGCTGCATTTCACAACATAGAGTTTTATCTTGGGGCGGCCCACTGCGAATGCGCGAGCAACGCCCGAAGCTCCTCAGGGGACGCCAAGCGTTGGGGCCCCTTATTCTAAAACTGTCGAATAAAGAGGTGTTCTATGATTTCCGGGGCGTTAAATGAAGGACAGTTTGGACATACTTGAAAAGGGGAGCGCGTTGTGACTGTGTTTATATATCCGTCAGTGGCTGTGAAACTGACCGTGAAGAAAGTAGCGTCGTCGCTGGCGTTATTTTGCATCTGGGTTTTGTAAAATCAGTACCGTTACGCACGCTTACGAACGCCGATTTTCTTGAATTCGAGATGTAATAACAAGTAACTGCCCGGTTTTCGTCTCTCGCAGACGCGTAGAGCGTGAAACGTACGTTACAAGCGGCTGTAAATGTATTTACTGTGCGCCGCTGTAGACTAATTTTTTTCCCAGATTATTCACCGAATGTCTTTTTTACGAGTAGATGCATAAGATGGCGTCGCCGTCGTTTTCAATGTTACTCTGTACTTAGAGTTGAGAGTACTTCCAACTGCGACATCGGGGTCAGGCGGTCCGTGGGCTGTGTTTGCAATACGCTGTGCAAAGAAAAAGAGAGCGTCTCCGTCTTGCTCCTTCTCTCCGTCAGCTATCATCCTGCCCGTGCAACAACGCACGCATGCGCACATGTGCCCAGTCTGCCCAGAACGCGTCTGCCAATATATCACAAAAGCTCTCCATGATTTGAGTTGCACCCTTTTTTCTAACCGAGGCGCGCATACCGTTTCCGCTTTAATGACTTAAAGGCCGACCTACAGAATCGTCTTCTGCCCGGCAGAAATCCGGTTTCCAGTTTTTAATGCGAATATTAATGCGAATAGCATTCTTTGGATACTTCACGCACTTTTCGTCTATGTATCTATCTATCTATCTATCTATCTATCTGGCTATCTAACCTCTTACGCCGCGGGTCGATAAATAAATAAAAAAGACCGGCGCCGGCTGGGATTCGAACCGTTGACCCTTTGATCAGCAGGCAGACGCGCTAACCACAGAGCTATGAAGGCAGTCATTCAATCGCACTCTAAACGGTTGTTTATATGTTTACCATAGGACGCGCTTTACAGCGCTGTCACAGCTACCGGTGCGCGCGTTCCATGCACGAGGGCTCATTCCGCTTTCGTGAGGCTGAGCACGGCCGCTAGCTCACCCTCTCCCGCGCTCGGTAGAGGGTGCTGTAGCGGCCGTGCTCAGCCTCACGAGAGCGGAATGAGCCCTCGTGCATGGAACGCGCGCGCACCGGTAGCTGTGACAGCGCTGTAAAGCGCGTCCTATGGTAAAGATATAAACAACCGTTTAGAGTACCGTTGGTTGAGACTAGCTGAGACGCCAGAAAGTCTGGTCGGTACCATTTTGAGTGTTTGTGCGTATGGCGCGTGCTTGGCTCGCCTTCCTAAGTGACACAAACGCTCGTGCTGGGCTGCGGAGATCGTGCGCAGGGCTGTGAAAGTGTCAACAAATTTAGAATCGCCTCAAGAGTGGGCTGGCGTATCTAGAGTGTGCCGGCCACCTGACGAACGCGCATAACTCCGCACCGTTTGATGCTATTCGCATTAACGTAGATAATCATTCCCAAATGATGGGTTCTGCTGATTTTTTTCTCCATTCCCACTCGCACTCTTGTCTCCTCTTATTACAGGAGCGCGTCTCTGAGCTACTCCCCACGAAAAGCAAAATCCTCTTTCTTGAATGGAAAGAGGGATTTGAGGGAGAGTTCCCTCCTTTCTGTTCGTGTGTCGGCCTTTAAGCGGAGGGGTGGTGTTGGAAGTAATCCCCCATATTGTTTGGCAAAACAACCCATCTGATGTTGCTGTCACCCTTGATGTAAATCTCTACGACATGATAGCCAATGGAGTAGGCGGAAAAGGGGGGAGGTAGTATGAGGAGACGCCTTTGGACTTGTTCTTCTAAAAAAAGAAACGAAAAAAAAAACGAGAATAATTTTGAGTGTAGCTCTTGAGCAACTCGAGATGTAGGCTTTCGCTATGATAATTTGTGTTTTTTTTTTTTCAAGACTGCATCGCTATGCGACTGAGTGTGGTTTGTAGTGTCTTTCCAAAATGAAAACAACTTTGCCTATTTCGCTCTCAAGTAACAGGCTTATTTAGATGCAGCAACCCTCCGTGAAATTTGTTCCAGGAGTAGCTTGAGTTCCTTCGCATGAGCCGGGTGGGCATAAAACCCGCGCTGCGAAGACGTTTAGAATCACGAACGCTTGCAAGCTATGAGAAGTGGAGGCAGTGCATGGGGAGCGTCCAGACAAGCTGTCAAGGTACCTGACAAGATTGTAATATTCTCAAGAAAGATTATGCAGTTTATCTATTCTTTTTTTATGCAGCGTAAAGGGGAAAAAATAAAGTACTAAAACCCCAGGCGGAGGCAAGGAAGAAGGACAAAACCCAACATCACAAATATGAGTGTGGTAAAACATGCATGCTAGCAAGCAAAAAAAAAAAAAGAATTAGATAACCGTTATATTAATGGCTTTCTCCTTTCCAATCATCTCGGAAATAAGATGTTGGAGCACGGGGTGTTGCTTCTTTATTTAGCACGATGACGTTTAGGCCATAAACATAAAATAATGACAAACACAACGGATGCGTTCTCTTGCTCGGATGTAATTGCGGAGAAATCGCATTTACGGACAAATCTAATAACCGTAACTCTTACGCGAATGCTACCACTTAGCGAACTAGGTTGGGCCTCGGAACGATTTCGAAGACGGCGCCAGGCTGAACAATTTTCTTTTTTGTTTCGTTTTGTTTTGAGTTCGAAAAGCGTACTACTAAAGCAGTAATTATACCATCGCTGAAACGACACATCTACCCAAACCCACCAGCGTCATTTCTATGCATGAATAACCCACTAAGTACGTTTTAGCTGAATACGGATCATTAAACCTGCCGAAGTTTATTACACGCGCGGAAACATTACTGCTGAACATTCATTCGCAGGGACGTTGGTCTTTTTTTTAGTAACTTTAACATAAGCGTACCGAAGCACGAGAGCGTTCTTCAGAACACGCAAACAAATTTAAACACAGAGAGCAAAAATCTCCATATGTCGTTCATTTTACTAGACAGGTATTTTTCAAATTATATATATTGATTGAAACTCTCGGCGTCTTCGGGTATAATTGGGGATTCAGTCTAAATTATCGTCCAGAAACTTGCTTTCTTGTTTTCTACGGTACAACCTGTATAAACTTTATTATTTATAAACCTATGTGTGCGCCTTTTGGACAGAAATGACAGTCTATGAGATGTTTGAATAGAAGGCTGCTCAGTTCTATATAGATGGCAAACACCTAAAACGTATATTGCTGATGAAACAAAGTCTGTTTCAAATTAGCTTCGACCACAGGCATCACTGCAATCCGATGGAGCCAATATAGAAGCGCCAAAAAGTGTCCTGTTACGGTACTGGTCGGTTTTCTGGGTTCTTTATCACCACCTAAACCAATCGCGCGCAACAAAACAAAAACGTAGAAGCATATTCTTTTCCTTTGCGCGTGATTGGTTCGCAGTAGCATGATGGGATGTGTTCACTTCTTCGATGCACTTTTCGCTGCTTCCTGAGTGTCGTCACCAAATCGTAGTGTGGGCTGTGGCCGAATTCAATGCAAAACAGATTGTAAAAAAAAAACCTAAAGTCTCTCAAAAACGTTGCCAGTGATGCAGTTCAATAGACATGGTTTAAATTTTAAAAAAAGCTGAAATACTATATGAGTTACTTAAACTATTCAACAGCTTGTTACAATGGCGTCGTATCACTAAATGTACTCTAAAAGCTAGACGTTAAATGTAAAAAAAAGCTCAACCGAACCAGTAAACTACTTTAGACGGCTCAAACCTAAAAAAAAAATTAAACAAAGAAATGTAAACAAAATTTGTGTTAGGGATCTGTTATTCTTGGAGTGGAGTTGGTCTCCCATCCGGCCGCTTACAGAAAAGCGAAATGGGTTAATCAGTCTCCTATTTAACAATCATATGTTATTACATTTTTATATTTCATTAGATAAACAAAGTATTTATTATTTTATTATTATTATTCCTGGGTGGCATAATGTGTTTAGAGAGACCCTAAATGAAACCATGAGGTGTTTAATGAAAATTTGTTGTGTGCGAAACGGGGCAAAAAATGTCACCTTCGTCCGCAGCTTGAACTCGAAATTGGACGGGCTAAGTGCGGCGCTATCGCAACCCAGTTTTGCTTTTGGGGGCCGGCGGAAGACAGCGGAATGGACATCACGGGCGTTTCTTTCCCGTTTAGTTTCCGTTTGAAGGCGTGTACGAGGCGACGGCGCCGACTACAAGTGTTTATTTAGATTTGCATGGCACGGCTAGACCGCATAGAACATTTTAAAAAGTCAGTGTCAACTGGTGGCTCAAAGACAGTTTCACGTTTGATAACTACTGGCGATCATGAAATCATCGGGCACCGCCACTTTTGAACTCCAATGGCAGATGAGAATTGGTTGTTCGATGACCTTGTAAGCTTCTCTGGATTTGTTTCACTTTCAATCGTGTGAGCATAAGAACTAACTTGTGCGAGGCTGCGACCCATAAGCATCTTGTTTGAATTTCCATCTTCAAAAAGCTCTATAGCGAAGAGCTTGCGCCATAGAGATTGATTCAACCACCCTCCCAAATGAGCACGTACGCAGCCGTGTATCTAGTTCGTGAATAGTGCGTAGTGTTTTACTGACGTCTTGAACGTACATGCCACACATATCCTCCACTCGACAGAACCTGAAACTTTCTCCTTTCATCACACCCAAGAGGGCAGCCATTAGTTTTGCAAATATGCAGCACACCAAGATGATAATAGTGATGATATTTGCCAGACTGAATTTCGAAAATCTTGAGGCCAAGCGACGGTTCCCCTAACTAAATAATTGAACCGCTAAAAAATAAAATAAAAAGGTCTGTTTAGATATGTAGTTCATTAGCAAAGTAGTTAATTCATTTCGCCGCATTCTCATTGGCCGCTATGTCTTTTACCTTGGCATCGGGGCTAAAATAATCATAACAGTAGGTACCTATGTTTAGATTAGAAAAAAGCTGAAGATGTTTTTTTTTTGTTTTTTTAAAGCAAGTTTAATGTGAATTTTGGCGTATACTAGTTGTGGGAATATTTATATCACGGGCATTTTACCAAAACGCATTTGTGAATGTGAGAAGAAAAAAAAAAAGCCAATTTTTGGGTGTGACGTCACACCCAGAGGTTCCGCCTGCCTTTTGCTTGCCGCTTGTGAGGGAACGCGTGTCGCGTTTTTGACTGCTCGGGTAAGGCTTACGCAAGGCGGGGAAATGCTGATATCTCTGTATGCTATACGTCAAGATTCCCTCCTCCTACCAAACGCTCTGGAAATGAGGGGCTTCGACGCATTTTTGAAAGCGCTGTCAGGGCCACTTAAGGCATACATCTGAAATAAAATAAATAATCTAAGTGACTTTTTTTAAAATATAAAACCGCTTTAGTTTTTTTTTTTTTAAGAAAAAAAAACGTGTCTGGAAGTTTAACAAAAATATCGCTGCATATTGCACCCTCTCTGTAAAGTATACATTGACGTATTGTTACTCAGGACACGGAGAAACATGAATTTTCTTTTGCCAACAAGGAGGCATTTCTTGCCATGCATGTATCGTTATTAAACCCTTTTAGCTCAATATATATATATATATATATATATATATATATATATATATATATATATATATATATATATATATATATATATATATATATATATATATATATATATATATATATATCGGTA
>JAZHYW010035222.1:0-160427 GCA_037355805.1 Ixodes ricinus | reverse complement strand
AGACGCCATACGTGGATGAAATATACCGTTCTAGCAATTACATTTGCGATTGTTATATTCGGCGACTTCTACTTTGCTTTCTATCACCGCAGCCATGCTAATAAACGGGCGTCTCTCTCAACGGAGACGTCCAAACCTGTCTAACAAAAGAAAACGTCGATGCCAGGGTGACCGAACCCCGTACCTTTGGTGGGTCGATATCGGCGGAAGTGCTCGCTCAGGCCAAAGCGTCAGTTGTCGGGTGCGGCTCCGTCGGGTCTTGGCAGGAGACGTTTCGATTGCGCGACGGGGCGGAAAGTGAAGCGACAAAGCGATCCTTCACCGCTTTACAGTTGGAGCACGTCGCTTAGGTGGGGACGGGACCTTCGCCGCTCTCGGCTTGTCACGCCGCGCGAACCGCGACACGAGATGAAGGGCGGGGGCCCCGTCGCCGTCGCCTTAAAATAATACGCCAGGGTGGCACCGTGGCGTAGACTTCCTCACTCCGAAGCATTAACCCTTTGACGGTCGTCACTGTACGTGTACGGTGGCGATTGCTGATAGCACCGGCCTAAACACGAAACAGCGCGTACATTACGGGAGGTGTTGCTGCTCGTTATACCTTTGGCAAACTGTGCGGAGAAAACGTCGTCTTCTTTCTTTGCCGGAGTTGTGGTGATGTCTGAACGACGCCCAACTCGGATTGGCTCTGGCTGAAGGATAGTGGGTAGACCTCAAAGCAAGCTGCCTTGAGGTCTACCCGGCCCCGATCCTTTATTCACAACCAATCAGAGTTCGGCGTTCTCACTTCCAACACAACCCTGCAAAAGAAGCAGACGACCTTGCGCTCAAATCCACGGCATAGTCCACCACGTGGCACTGACGTCGCGTAGCTGCGGTGGCGCTGCTCTCGACGCGGCGCATGCGTAGACGTATCACTTCACCCTGATCTGGTTCCTGCGCGTGCGCATTGCCCACACGTGGCGTGGAGAAATGCGGACTTGTTTGTCAACGGTGTGTTGGTCTATATTTGAGTGGTGATTTTCCTTTGTTGAGGCTATTTGTAGTCTTGAATTTTGGCACTCGGAGCTGGTGATACCGCGAGATGGTCGCTTTGCATGTCGGCAGCCCTGGGTAGTAGTGGCAATCCGAGAGCCGTGCGGCTTTCCCGATTCAGAGTATTAACGCTTTTCAGAATTGGGCTTAGAGGATGTGAGCTTACAGTCCGACGGAAAAGCTTTGTGAATGAAGTACCACCGCTTTGAAATCAGAAAACCGCCGGAATGTCGCGGAGGCTGACGTGCTAAAACGAAACCGAATAGACGGAAGGTGACAACTTTTGGCCTTCAATGTTTCCATTTCTTTTTTCTAAATATGAAGGGCTTACAAGCACTGCATATTCTCCGGCTAAATAAATAAAAAAACTTCCTCGTTTACATTTTTATATACAATTCCTTTGGAAATAAATCCCGACCTCTAAAAAACAATATTTTATGGCTAAAAAAATACGCGACTGTTTAAGGGTTAATGTTGTTCTTTGTTGCAATTTCTACCGTGCTCTAAGTTTCACTTGCAAGATAAACTGAGAGTTACCCCAATTATCTTTTTCTTACACCGTACGGATGTTGAGAAGGTAACCACGGTACTGGATATGCACCATATTGTTATCATACGATTTATATTATGTCCTATATCCTATGTTATAATATATTTTATCTTATAATATCTATCCTTTATTATATAATATAATAAAATATCATACTACTTTATATGTGTCATCAGGGTCAATAACTGTATTGTGAACCGCGGCTCCACTAAACACTTTGCAGGCACTGTTCTTCCTGAATAGCAGCTTCTGAAGCCATGCCCCTTCAGAACTGGAGCCCAACACGCGTCAGGTTTCTTGCACTTCCAGCCCTTGAAATGAAGTAAGGCTATGCCCTCCGAATGGCAGCTGACTCAGAGAGAATCTAGAATTCTAGAAATTTTATAATACCAAACTTGTTGTTCAAAATACAAAAACACTCACTATAGACGGGTTACAGGTATAGCCTACTTTTTCACAGCAAAAACCGTAGGTGAAAATTTAAAGGAGAATAATAATCTTGTGTTTATGAGAAAAAAAACGTTGTAATTATAAAAACTACGGTAATAAAAAGACTCGGAAGCATTTTTCATCGCGTGGGATATTTCACCACTTGGCTTAAGCTATTGGTAAAATCAATATTATCAAGAAGCCGTGGGTGCTCGCAGCTGCCTGTGGTTATTGCTCTGTCCCAGTTTATATCTTACAAGTTATAGTCCCCAGCCAACGTGAAAACGTCTTAGCGTTACTTAAATTTGTTAATAGAAGTTTGTATGCAGATTACTTGTAGCTTGAGGACACCTCTACTTCCTTAAGTATAGTTAGCGTAAAAATTAAAGTACGTCGCATCGGGTACTATGAGTGCACTCTACCGGCCTATTGAGCAACTGCAACAGATCATGCGGATGCGCTGCAGTTGGACACCGGGCCGTTAGAGTGCTCCGATGGTACCCGATACCATGCGCTCGCCTGTTCCTGATAACTGCTCTTAAGAAAGTACACAATTACTACGTACGTTCATTGACAATCCCAAGCCAATCCTGACAGTTTTTTGTTTTTTTTTCTAATCACAACTGTGTTTGAACAGAAGAGGCTGTCCCTGACAAATTTGGCAAATGGAATAGCCTGCCCTTTCCTCCCACTCCCTTTCCGCTCCTTGGAAGAGCGATGACGTCTGAACACAATGTTATCGCCTAGAAGCACGTCGCTACCAGGTACTTTTGTGCGCTCAAGTTTCTCTTAGTACCATTGTGTCTGTATTGAACGCCAAAAGTACATCTTCAAGCTCATCTGTCTTGTTGACGACACATCTCGCGTTAAAATTTAAACGTCTACAATGCGATTTCGTTCAAGGCGCAATTTTGGCGTAGGCTTTGCAGGCGGCACAAGAAGGGCCGGAAGAGCAGCCCTCCGTGCACAAACCAGGACGAAACAAGCTTTACAAAAAAATTTTTTCTGGACAAACACATATACTAGCACTGTGCAATTGATCGATTAACCTACTTATTAATATCATAATTCTTTAATCGCGATTAATTTTTTTACTGGGAAACCAACAAAATTTTGACAAACCCCCCAAAAAATGTAAAAATGTCTTTCTTTTTTTGCGCAGACGTGGACGAGTGCACCTGAATAAAGGACAAACTTTAGAAAAAACGTTTAGCCTAAAGTAAATTGTTCGCGTAAAATTTGTAACTCCTAACAGGCGAAAAAGGTTACACCTGTTCCGGTCCCTCTAACGCTGTCGAGTGTCTGTTTAGAGCAGAAGACAGTATTGTAGTCGCTCTTGTCGGAGAGTATCAACGAGCCCTTTTAGATCATGCAACTGAAGTAAGGATGAATGAGTGAGGGTATATTTGTAACTGTTATCAACTACACATAGAGGTTGATTCATAATCAAAATTGTATATTGCGCAGCATTTACGTATTCAAGAAAAGCGAGAAACAAAAAAAATAATATTGACTTTAAAAAAATAATATGGATGTAAATGAACGCAACCGAGTATTCGATTAATTATTCGATAAAAGGGTTGCGATTAATCGGGTTAAAACTTTCAATCTACACCCAGTCTTAACATATATAAAATTGTATGCATTATTTTTAAAGCCATCTTAGCGAAAAGAGAAGCTGTTGCCTCACCAGATTATACTTGAAAAACCTTCCCAGAGTTTGCTGAAGTAGACATGGAGTGCAATCACAAAACAAAAAAGAAATAGTTATTTTCTTTATCTTTATGGTATATTCCATTGGTCATTTACAAGCGCTACAATCCTCTGAATCGGATGTGTGCGATCTGGAACCGCCTCCAAGTCCGAGATATGAGATCAACACACGAGCCGAATCCTGGGCAACTTTTCCGAGCGACCTAAACGCCCACACGAAATGGGATAGCATGCGCAACTTCGGGAAACCGCTCCAGTGCCATGGCGCTAGACACCGTACTATACGATGGGTTTAGCAAACACCATTCATCCATCCAGCGCCTCCGCCGTTTGTCCGCGTGCCCGCACAAAAAATAGCTGGCTGCCATTTTTCGCGAGGGGTCAGTGCGGTATCTAAGTGTGGCGGCGTCCGACGCTAGGTCTCTGGGCCGTATCCACGTCTTTCTCTTTCAGCTCAACAGCGGAAGTGGCAGGAGTCACGTTACCAGCCCTCTGGCACGCGCTCCCATCACTCCCACTTTGAAGTCAGAGCGCCTCACAGCGTTACGAATCAGAGGACGGCGGGATCCAAAACTCTGAGAGGTGCACTCTGATAAATTATGATTATAATTTCTGGAAAATGGGGAACAAGTGGCACAAAGGCCAAACGCAAATCTCCAAACATAACTAGGTAACATATGCGCGACCGAAAAAATCCTCCTTGTCCTGGTATCGAACCAGGGACCTCTCCATTTCCAGTTACGCGCTCTACCAACTCAGCTAACCTGGAGCTAGACGTCAGTAGAGCAAACGCGTTTTATCAGCTGCCACCAGTCTAGCACCAAAAAAGTGAACGGCCTGCATTTTATAGTTATTATGATACTGCAATTAATGCAAAGGCGCAAGCGAGCTGTACAAAAATGAAAGAACCATCCGAACATACTTAGAGCGCCTGTCGTCAACCTTATAATGGGCACCGGCTTTTCATAGCGCCCCATGGGGCTGGAAATCGACAGGCCGAATGCTCCTATTGCCGCGACCCTCTGCATACTGCTCTTATCCAAACCGACGGTAACCTACACACGTCAGTGTGGATGGACCAGCTGTAAGCCGTCCTTGGCGCAAATGGGGTGACTTTCCTCTTGAAGCTGTTGGCGACCGTTGACCCTCGTTGGTCGAAGAACTCCGGCAAGGAGCTCACCCGTCAGCACGAGCCAAATAAAGACGCAGATTAGGCTGACTTCGACGCCACTCGTCACCTTGGTGCACTTTTGACACTCGGGTGGATAATACCCGTTGCATGATTTCCCTCCCCGTGTGTAGTCCGTAGCCTCGCAGACAGTGGGACAAGCTGCCTTCGCCTGCGAGACCTTAGCGCCAGCGTCTTAGAACACGTAGGTGCTGATGAATTCTGTCGCACACGACCATAGTCGTCAGCACAAGGAATCTGCCAAATAGACCTCGAGGTCAGTTCGTGAAGCCATGCGGTCACTTAGAAAAGGAAGACAAGAAAAAAGAAAAACACTTTATCAGGAAGATTATCGTTTTTGTGACAGATCTCCAGTACCATCTTAGCGAAGACTGGACTCCTCCGTCGTCACTTGTGGTAGCACGTCGTCGTCCTGGACTAGCGCAGTTGGTCCAGTATTTGCTATTAATATTTCCTTGGGTCCCACATTTATTGCATGCGTTGCACTTAAAGGCGCTAACACAATTCTTTTTTGGCAGGTTGAAGTGAGGATAAAGAATGTTGACGCATTTGCAATGAATTCTGCGATTCTACTAGAACGAGCAGACGCTCAATCACTGCCAATGTGTCGGAGCAGCATAACAGTCAAACGCGCCCATCGTTATCAAACGCCACCATGATTATGATAGGTTTTTAAACAAACCCTAATAATCAATAAAAAAAGAAAAAAAAAGACGTTTGTTGTAGATCACGCCTTACTGACTACACGACCGGCCGGAGGAACTGCGGCCAAAACGTCGCTTCTTTTCCTCCCCTTTCGTTTGCAGGTCTTATCTATCAAGCTTTTAGTTTTGTGCCAATTGGTACGTGCCGCCAGAACCTCACCCCTGGATCCGTAGTGCTCGTCCTGATCGAAACCAGCGGGTGCGAGTAATTAACCAAATAACCATGGTTCCTTAAAAAAAAAAGAAAAAAAAAGCTTGTTTTGGTGATCTTCTTTTTTTTTTTTGGATAGGGGACAGAGATAAAGGCAAGGTGCTAGCGCCTCTGCCCCCATACAGTTCCGCTATGTTACATCGTAACATAATAAAACATAATAAAGACGCATTATGAATATACGTTGCTGTTAGCAAATGTAACACAAAACTAACCGAATAAGTTGCGGGTCATTATAATCTTTATCTTTATTTTTTTTGTTGGGTGTCCAAAAACAGCACAAGGCCTAAATAGTGGTACACCGCTCGTCATCAAGGATACATGCAGGCAACAAAACAAGGTCGTGACTATGTACAAATAATTGACTCAAGCCTATGTCGAAAAACAATCAGCTCGCTAAAGATATCTACAGCAGATTGATCCAGTTTGTTAAATTCAAGTTGCATTCTTGTTAGTGGAATATAAATCAAACATTAAACCACACATGTCACGAAAATAAAAAAACAGAAACAAAAAAGCTGGCATGGAACATTTACACAACGAAACATGCTAAAGTTGCACAATATAAGAAATCTGCAACATTAAACTGACTTACAGTAATGTTTTGCATTTGTGAAAGAATTTATAAGAGGAGACAATATCCCACACTTCAAAATGACTGAAATAAGAATAAACATTTACGCAAACATCAAGGAACTTCTAAAGAATTTGAATTAGAAAAATACATTGCTTTCAATGTAGATTATGTACATTAAAATGTAATTTTATCTAAAACACGCATCTTTCTGCAGTAATGTTTAAAACTATAAAAAGGTTTACCAAATTCTACGGCATGTCTCCTTTGTTTAAGACCTTATTTATCTGAAGATTTAGCCTCGTCCGACCATAGTTAGTTCGTATGGGCTGCATCTTTCGCTTGTGATTTGAAATTGTCTGTCGGTGTAGTGTGGAGTCTGTTATAGCTTTATGTCTGGTTAAGCACTATAGGCAGTAAGTTTTGTATTCTACAAATACTTCAAGTAACTCGGGACAGAGCAGCTTTGACCATATTAACATAAGAGGACCATGAAATGTCATCAGTAAAGCACAACCCAGAAATATTTTGCTGTGGTACACAATCTAGCAACGTGCGTTCAAATGTTATATCGAGAGTTCTGTCATCGCGTTTATTTATAGCCTTAAAAATTATATACTTAGTTTTATTCGCATTTAAAATTAAATTATTAATATATAACCATATCGATAGTTTCAAAAGATAATCATTAGCTAATATTTTAACAAAAATTGTTGTTTCGCCAGCAAAAAAGAAAATAAAGGAAACATTTGTGTCGTTTGCGCACATTATTAACTCAGGAGATGCTGCTCTTTCCGTTATATCGTTTATATACACAAGACATAGCAGAGACCTTAGAATAAAACCTTGGGGAACACCATGATGTATTCTCGATTTGCTACATGACTTAATATTAAGGCATACATATTGGTAGCGATAAGATTCTTCAAGTCATCATCATCATTAACATGATATCCTCATTAACTCAAAAGTAACTCTTGACATTTTTGCACAGAAATATATTCTAATGGCTGAAAAACGACTGGACCCGAGCACCTAATGAGTCTGCCTAATGCTTTTTGGGCAAACACTTACAATCGTAGGTTTGAACGCTATGACCCAAGCGGCAATGAAGCCCGCTAAATGATCTGAGCTTTAGAAACTGTATACCTCCTAAATATTACATCCTGAGCACTTTCATCCTTTTTCGTGGTTTGCAAGTAGAATGAAATCAATTCTACGAAGCTGCCAAACGACAATATTTCGGCGGCTTCGTGGAGTTTCTATCTTTCGATCAAGTACTGTTCATTAATCGAATCATTTCCGATTACCTCCTGCATAAAATATTGTGAGGAAATACACAAGTTGGCATAGGGCGATGATGGGATAAATGCAGTGCTTTATTTATCTTAGAGGGCGACTCTTGTGTACGTAAATATTGCACGCTACATAGCACACACGGAAATGCTCTTGGAAACCGAAGTACTCAGCACGCACTACAGCCATTAATTCATGTGGAATAAAATACCTTTCCTTTTTTCAGCGTGTCGACCGTGACGTCTGAAAGGAAATGTGACGGTTTAACCGTGGCGTGTATAGCGATTAGGATAAAATATTTGTTCCGTCAATTATAGCCTTAACTTCTACAATGTATATTGCCATTATTTTCTCAAATTTTATTTTGAAAACTCTTATTTTTGTTTTGTTTTAGTGGCTTGAAACGATGCGTCTTAATAGAGAACGCCAAAAATCATTACTTTATTGCCCCACGAAAAAAAAAGCTAAAATAAATTGCGTATTACGCGATCAACCTACTCTAGAGAAATTTTATTTTTACGAATAGCTATATTTTTAGACAAAAACTTTGAAGACAGTTTCTATCAGAGTACTTTTAATAAAATTCCTGTACGATTCTGCAGAAATCAGGCAATGACAAAATTTCTTCGGCCCGGCATTTAGCTTCCATTTTGCACAACACATTTTTTGTTTGCCTTTTCAGACATTGAGGAATACTTTTTTTCTTTCCCCACGCACTATCGACGTGTCTAAAAAAGTAAATAATCGATGCCAAAGGGCGCAGTTAGGTACTTCGGAGTCCCCAATTAGTAGTAGTAGAATACTTTTATTTATATGAAAAAAAAATATATATATAACTTGACTAGAGTCATTTTATTTTGCGGGATGGGAGATGGCAGTTTGGATGCGGCGGTGGAGTGACATCATATGGGTTGTGTCAGGTGCACTAACCTAACGGAGTCAAGGAACAAGTTCAGAATCAGCTCTTTATGTTCAAAGTCTGGACCGGGGTCGCCCAGTCTTCAAACTGCAAGGGTCTTTGATCTTGTGAGAGTTTGGAGACTGCTCTCGTCGTCTCTTACTTGTGGTCATGCAGTTCCATGCGAGGTGTCTGCAGGTAGTCGGGACACCATAAGTTTTACAGTAGCGGTCTGGGCCAGGATCGCCTTCCAATGTGGGTTTCTAAAAGAAGTCCCCAATTGTCCTGTTCAGCTGGCCAGAGGCGCGCCGGAGCAATACTAGTCGCGCCGCGCCCTTGCGCCATACCATCCTCCATAGCAGTCTACGAGTCCGGTTGCAATGGCGGCCAGCACGTTAAAATTCTACTGCGGTCGACTTGTGATATTTTCGCGGCTTTCTGTCTTTTGAGAACGGTACATATACAGGGTGTTTCACGGAAGGTGGACAAATTCGATATTTCGAAAACTACGCGTCGCAACAAAAAGAAAGACTCGTGTCGTTTGGGTCCTGGGCTAGGGGCTAATTTAGGAAAATTATTAAAGTCCGGGATAATTAAATTTTTAATTATTTTCATGTAATTAACTTTTTTAATATTGTATGTAAGGGCATGGTTTTTATTATAAAATTGCTTAGCATGATCGACAAACACTAAATCAACAAATTGCAGAACAATAGAAGGCGCGCGCAGCATTTTACGGCTTTCTGAAAAACAGCACAAATTCGACGGGTTTTTAAGTTTCGGTTTGCCATCGGAGCGCATCTCGGCCCCGACAGCACCGCGCTCCGTGGTGAAATAGCACAACCAACCTCTGCTGCACTGTCCTCGCGCAACGCAGCAGAGGCTGGTTGCACTATTTCTCCACGGGGCGCGGTGCCGTCGAGGCCGAGATGCGCTCCGATTGCAAACCGACACTTAAAAAACCCGTCGAATTGGTGTGGTTTTTTCAGAAGCCGTAAAATAATGGGCATGCCCTCTCTCGTTCTGCAATTTGTTGATTTAGTGTTTTTCGATGATGCTGAGCAATTTTCTCGTTAAAGCCCAGCCCTTAAATACAACATTAAAAAGTTAATAAGATGAAAATAATTACCAACTTAATTATCCCGGACCTTAATAATTTTTCTAAATGGGCCCCTAACCCAAAACCTAAACGACACGAGCTTTTTTTTCTTTTTTTTTTTTTGCGACGCGTAGTTTTTGCAATGTCGAATTTGTCCATCTTTCGTGAAACACCCTGTATATATATATTGTTTATATATATATATATATAGGGTGGTCCAGCCACCAGGCCCGATCTAAAATGGACCGAACAAATCGATGACTGCACGTAGAGATCTAAATTTTTGTCAAAGGTGTATTTCACAGGTCGGTTTTTTCTTGTAAAATTACAAAGCGTAGTTCTCTTTCTGTAAGAAATAAGGCCAAGAAACTTGCCAGGGTCTACGGCGGGCAGGGACCCACACGACCAAGTCCAGTAGTGGGGTGTGTTTGGTGTTCGTATTGATAGATATCATCGGGAGCAGCGTCCGATGGTGCAGCCGACCAGCGAAAGAAAGCATACGACACGCAGACGAAATCCGGTGGCAGCAAAAGCGCCACCGTTATGCAGACGCGTTTTTTTACTTTAAGTTTTGCTTTTATTGTCCGCATTTATTTTTTAACCGAAGGTTCATTTAAAAAAATATTATGTTCATTTTAATAAGCCACGGTGGCCGCCAGCCGTCGCAATAAGGAGGTAGCGCCATCTATCAATACGAACGCCAAACATACCCCGATAGAAACCCCTTTCGTCTGGGTCGCTGCCTGCCGTAGACCCTGGCAAGTTTCTTGGCCTTATTTTTTACAGAAAGAGAACTAAGCTTTGTAATTTTACAAGAAAATACCGACCTGTGAAATACACCTTTGACGAAAAGTTTAGGTTGCTATATTAGGCGTCAATTTTTACGGTCCATTTTAGATCAAGCCTGGTGACTTGGACCACCCTATGTATATACGTATATATATATATATAGAGAGAGAGAGAGGCCTTTTCTTTCTTGCAAAAGTCGCGATGTGACAAAAGGTGACAAATTTCCTTGCCACGTATTCGATGAGGGAGGATCTAAGCGTCAGTTGCTGACGTCGAGTCAAACTTGATAAAGGCCCTCGGGATCGGCAAGCTCAGTCCGCTAAAACAAGTGTGCGGCGCTTTCCAACAAAACTGTGGGCGTGCACAGCTAAAAAGATAGCACGCAATTTGCTCTACTCAGTGCAGTATTTTGTTTTTTTTACAGCAGTCTCCACAGATCCGTAAAAAAACAAGTATCAGAAAGGTTGTGAATAGCCCTGACGCGTGCCGCGCAAGCTGTAATGTGAAACTCCAGGCTTGTTTCTGAAACTTTTTAAATATTTAATATTAGAAGCAATTTTAAGGCGCAGTTATTCATTAGGAAGATCACTCACAAAAACGTCGTTTACGTTTCTTTCATAAAAAAATCGTTATTCCAAAAATTGGCGGTGATTAATACACATCGCGGTCTCTTCTGTTACAACAAGCTGCCGTTCGGGGTTGGGTCCGCTCTCGGCAATTTTCAGGGACAATGAAAAAACCAGGCTGGCGGTCCTGCTTGGCCAGCGTTTCGGTAGCTGGAGAAGTCAGGGAACTGAAAATCTGAGGAGTGTGCTTCAACAATTTAAAGATATGGAAGTGTGGCTGCGGCAGCCAACGAGTAATTTTAAGAAAAGTGAAATCCGTTACTTTGGACACAAAAAGGACCGGCAAGGGCTCTATCCCATCCAGAGGAATCTGGACACCATCCGGCTGGCCCCCAGCCTGACGATCGTAAGAGAGCTCCGAGCCTTCAGTGGGCTGTTGACGTGATATCCGTTTCTCCAAATATGTCTACCTTGCTGGCACCGCTATTCGAGCTCTTAAAAAAATGGCAATGGCGACCGAGATAACAAGACGCCGCGCAAAAGGCCAAGGCAGTGTTGCTAAAAACTTCTGTGTTGATATTTTTTGATCCGGCTAAATCACTTTGTCTGGAATGCGATGTCTGGCCAACATGAGTGGGACCTGTGCCGTCGCACCAACTGGGGTCTGTAGACCGAGCAGTCGCATTCCGTTTCCGAAGCCTAGCATCAGAAGAAAAGAAATATTCCCAAATCGAGGAAGAGGCACTAGCCGTGGTGTTCGCTGTGACCAAGTTGAAGGATTACATGCTAGGTCGTCAGTTTGCTCTCGTAACTGACCATTAACCCTTGTAGGTCTTCTCAGAGAAGACCGACTGATTCCTCTGCTGGCATCGGGAAGAATTCAGGGGTGGGCCCTTCACTTATCGACTTCCAGTACGAAATCGAGTTCCGTTTTGGAAAGCTCAACGCGAACGCAGACGCCCTCATCCGGTGGCCCATTCCACAGACCGAGAAGATAAGTGAGGAGGAGCTGCCAGAGTACGTGTCCGCGATACAGTGCATGGATGAAGCGTTTCTGCCCAGTCCGGCAGCTAAGAACGCTCAGTTCCAAAGACCGAAAGCTCAGTGAAGTAAAAGGCTCCATAATGCACGGCTGGCCCGGGCACCTAACCAGAGAAGAGCTTGAGTTGCACCATTACTTTTGCAGAAGGCGGGAGCTGACTGTCGTCGGGACCTGACTGTAGACCTGGGCCCGCTATGCAGCAAGCGAGTCGTAATTACAGAGGCAGCCCAGAAAGAGATGCTCAAGCTTCTACCACAAGGCCCCCAGACGGCGACAGCCATGAAAAGGGTAGCCCAGATATTGTTTTGGTGACATGGATTGGACTGTGAGGTAGAATGACTCGCTCGTCTTTGTTACAACTGTACACAGGCCGCTCCTTCGCCACCAGCGAGCACGCCTGTTAACTGGACAGAAACGGGACAGAAATGGTCACGCTTGCATATTGATTTTTCCGAGCTAATTGAAGACTAAATGCTGCTGGCGGTGGTAGATGCGCACACCACGTGGAACGAAGTTTGTGTGATGCGCACTGCCACCACTGAAGCCTCCATAAGGAAGCACAGAGAAATGTTCACTAGATTCGGCTTGCCACGTGCGATTGTATCCGACAACAGAACTCATGTTGCCAGTCAGCAGTTTGGCGAGTTCCTGGAAAGAAATTACGTGGAGCATTTACGAACCGGTCCGTATCACCCATAGCCTAATGGGTTCGTAGAGCTGGCGGTCAGAAGAAGTGAAAGCGTCAATGCGAAACTGTCAACCGGGGACTTCGAAACGAAGTTGTCGAAGGTATTACTGTGTTACCGTCACACTTCACTGTCGGATGGAAAATCACAGGCCGAACACTTATTGGGTTTTCAAGTACGCTCACGCGTTGACACTGCTGTCCCGTCAAGACGGCTGTGCTCGCCTGACTTGCAGGTCCCAAGAATTCGCCCTCATACTGCCGTGTGGTACAATAACTTTGGGCAAGGTGATAAATGGTTGCCCGGGATGGTGAAGAGCAACCAGCGAGTTCGCACGCACGACTGTGGTCACTACTCCCGGAGGTGACGTCCGCCGTCATATCGATCAACTACGGCTACGGGTGGCCAAGCCTGGAATCGGCGAGGCACGCGAGGAGTTATGTCCGAGTCCCACTTGAGCGACAAACAGAAACAAATGACGCCGACAGGCCAGAAATACGTACTCAATGCACGCGAATTTATGTTTGGCAGGCTGACATTCATTCGTGCTTGCTTCACGAGCATCGAGAGAGACTGCAAGCCAGCCCAATGTACCATCGCGTGCATGGTGCACGTCTATGACGCTTGTCTGTCTCACTTGTTTCTGTTCGGCCACTCTAGTCGGACTCTGGCCATTACCTGCCGCCAGCGGTCGAGTGGTACCCGCACCCTCTCCCAGGAGCCCTGGAAATCTGTTGGACGGAGCTGCGGTACCTGCAGCCTCTGCCAGGAGCTCTGTGACCGAGTTGGGCAGAGCAGAAACCACCTCAATCGAGCCAAAAGACAATTGTGTGCCGTTCGAGTTACGGCGATCCACCCGGACTCGGAAACCGATAGCCCGCCTTCAATCATAAGATGTGGAAAATTGTTATCACTTCAGCAGTGTCAGTGAAGCTTGCGATACTGCTATCAGCTGCTCTTTGTTTTCTTTACTTTGATGCCAATGACCCGTGGTAGCTTTCTATAATTCTACGCGTACCGGATGAAATGTTTGTAGCCCTAGTAGTCGGCCTGCCTCTTTTGTCTTCGTCTTTTGGCCCGACCGCCAAGGGGCCGTGAACCAGTGAAGTGGCAACAATATTATACGCCGTTTCACTTTAGGTCCGACAGCAACCGACACGCCGCCTCGGTGGCTCCGAGGCAAAGCGCCGGCCTACGGAACCCGCGGTGACGGGTTCGAATCCCGGCTGAGGTGCCCGCAATATGACGGAGGCTTATTGCAGAGAAGGCGCCGTGTAACCTAGCTTTCAGTTGCACGTCAAAAGATCCCCAGGTGGTCGAAATTAATCCTCAGTCCTCCGCTGGGGCGTGATAGATGCCCTCTCGTTGGCTTTGGCACGTAAAAGCCCTAAATTTGAATTTTAATTTAGCAACCGACGCCACGTTCAGACGGATTCAATCAAGCGGCGCCATAAGTGCATTGTCAGGCGCGTCTCGTGTTGTCTTTGTGCGTTTGCAGTGATGAGCTAAGCCAATCACACAAGTCAAAAAAGCGCAGGATCATGGCGCATTCACTGTGCGTGTGATCGGTTCAGTCCATTATTGACGTCCATTATTGACGTTGCTTGATTAGCTCCATCTAATCGTCGTGTTGGCTGCGGTAGAACTCAAAGTGAAATAGTGAATATATAAGAAGCGATGCACCAACGACGAAACATAGCGAGACACGCCAACCAACGATCAACGCTCCGTTCGCAACCAGATCTCCGCGAATAAGAAGCAGAATAACCCTCGGTACAAACTAGATTCTCGGATCGAAATTGGGGCCGCTGTCATGCCGCACACGCGGTCGTTCTACCGTCACCTTCGGCGAACGGCCCGACGTGCCATCATCAACGAGTTACCCGGCACAGGTCGCGTTGGGATCATAATGATGATAGCCGGCCGGAGATGGGAGGACGCGAGCGCCGTAGGATTGAAATTAGGGGGCTACGGGGGAGGGAAAAATCGCTTTCCGGCTGCTAGAGCACCTGGTTTGCGCCAATCGCTTCACCCTGGAGATGGGAGGCGACCGCGTCTACCGCCGCGTGTACCAGTGCCCGCATGAGGGCAAGTCTTCCGTTTGGAAGAGGTTTACCTATGGCCGATGAGGGAGGCCAGGAGACGTCAGCCATACAAGCGGCACGTAGCGCGCTGCGAGGGGAGATCGGTAGTTTCCGTGAATAGACTTAGGAGGGATCGGTGGCTCCTGGAAACCTCGAGATTCTTTGTGTAGTATATTTGCTGAGAACGTGATTTGTTTTTGGATAATGACGTAGCTGACACCACTTGCTAGATAATGCAATAACAACTCCCGAATTATATATTAATAATAAAAAACACCGTATTAATTATTCACTGGAATACTATATATTCGTGCTACTCAAAAGATCAAACGTGTAATATCGGTTAGACGAGCGAGAAAGCAGCATAAAGCAACCAGAGACAAGTAATTTAAATATTAGTTTTTGTGCCTGCGTATTGGGGACGTTGACAGCATTTGTTTAAGACGGTTTCACTGGAGATATACTCAGTAATAAAATAAACGTGAAAATCGCGACCCATCCATGAAGTCCATAAGCTCCTGCCACCCATTTGACGGCCAGGTCACCCCGCTTGTTATGCGGTTGTTCTTGGTTTTCGTTTTCAACAACGCTTCCGCTCTATCGCACACCACAGCACTGTCAAGAGTCACGCAATAGACCGATCTCACTAAGCGTTCGCCGCAAGCAGAGCCAGCGCGTGCATTAGACGCATAAAGAGGGCGTAAGTACTCTTGGCCAACCAGAAAGCAGAAAAATATCCCCAAGTGGCGGTAGCGAGAAACAGTTTTAATTATAGGTATATGTTGGTATATGGTTTTAATAAGCGCGTAAGGGTAAAATGCAGAAGCCCTTCATGGTTAAAATTAGAGTGCACGTGATGTTTTGATTACGATCACGCAGAAAAGATCTAAGAAACAAATATGCCGCTCAACTCTGTTTTTCTAGATGCGGAGCATCTCTTGCTCGGGTCTATGTCCCGCGGCGTCGTAGTCCGCACCCACGCTACGCACGCTCAACTCTCCTCCTTCCCCTCTCTCCAACAGCTGCGCGTTACTCTCTCCGCTCTCTCTCTCTTTACCAGCTGCGTGTACTGTGCGTGCGTTCGATTGTACTCACACCGCGCGCGCACGCGCAACTCTCCTCCTCTAGTCTCCTCTCCTTCAAGTGTGAAAAAAAAATAAACGGCAAGCAGCGAGCGTTCCAAGTTTCTCTGCCGCGAGCCGCGACGAAGGCTCGCGTAAGGGGGTAACTCTAGGGCAGTCGGTGGCACCATCTCTCGACGTCGGCACGCAACTGACTCTTTCCTCGGAACCAACACGATGCTCCGCATCACCCCATGCGTTCCCCTCGGGAAGATGGTGTAATTTTTGCTCGAGCAGAGTGTGACCACTTGGACCTCAGATTCCCGGCCGTCGGCGCTTGGCGTTCGGATTATGGTGATCGTTCCGCTAGTCACACTCTTCCACCGTAATTTTGGATGACCGTGATGGAAGCTTCACGTGCACCATATTTTCAGTCAGCGAGAGTTACTCCGACGACCTTAGTTGCTTTCTCGCGACAACCGCCAGGGTATTATTTCCGGCTTCTGGCTGACCAAGTTCGAATTTGTGAGCACGCCCTGGAACACACCCAGCACGCTTTCGGCCAATGGCGCCTCCTGATTTGTCTCCTTTACTTCCCAACAAATGGCCAAACTATCTCCATATATGGCTCTGGCCCACCGTGCCTCTCTGGCCGCAAGCGTGACAGCGCCAGAACTATAGTCCTGATGAGGAGGCGGCAGTGCTTTAGACGGCTCGTGAAGTATCGCTCTGCGAATGCGCAGAGCTCCAGCGAGGTTGTCGCACACGCAGAAGACTAAAGTTTCTTCGATGCATTGCGGCAGCGGTGGCGTAATCAAACTGGCTGGTGAGATCGGTCTATTGGGGCTGGTTAGTTGGTGGATGGCTAATACTGTTGAGAGCGCTTGTACACGGCGGCAGCTTGGTCCATCTAAAACTCCTATTATGCCCATCATTCAACTTTCCGAAAGCTACAGGCGAGAACAGGTCTACCGATTTGCCTAGTATCCTATTTTCACGCGTTATCGTGGGAATAAGTTGCCAAAAGGAGACCACGCGCTGTGGCATGTAGTTTTGACAGCGTTGCACGATATGTATATCACGTAGTATAATCTACTGCGACTCCTACTTTGACTTCAGAAACAATTGCCTCATAAGCAGACATGTACGTAATGCGTTACAAGTAACGAGTTACTAGTATCTAATTACTATTTTCGGTAACGAGTAACGTATTTAGTTACTTTTTCAGAAAAGGAACGAGTAACGGTATTTAGTTACTTTTAAGGCCAAGCTAACGAGTAACGGTATCTCGTTACTTTTGAGGAGTAACGTGTACAACACCCCTTTGACGGCCTTGTTTTATTCTAGCCTCAGTATGTGTCTATTGCGACAAAGGCAGATGGAAAACCCGAAAAACAAATAAACAGTATGACAATACAGCAACATGTATCGCTGAACACGTCAGTCGAACAGTTCGACTGACGTGTCCAGCGATAAACGTTGCTGTACCGAACTCATCAGCTGAGAATGTCCTTCACCCAGCGAGCACAATCAGGTTCGTTATTTGAACTTTCTAGGACCGGGTCCGGACCGAATGTAAACCCGGAGGTTGCAAACACGGGAAGGCACATAACCCCTTACCCGCTGTCCTCAATGAAGGCGCAGTTCCCGAAGATTCACCAGCTCTTGCTGAAGCACAACACTGCCGTTCCTTCCAGCGCGTCGGTAGAACGACGCTTCAGCGTCACCGGAAATGTATTTTCAAGGAAGCGGGAAACATAACTGATAAAAACTTCGACAGGCAGCTGCTGCTTAAGGGCAACGACTACTAAAAAAAGAACAATAAACCATGAAACAAAACACTGTTGTGTACTTGGTCTTCAAAGTAACGTGAAAGGTAACTCGTTACTTTTGTGGTAACTCACGCGTTCCTTTTGGGAATCGGTAACGAGTAACGTATTTAGTTACTTTTTGAGCGAGTAAGGAGTAGCGGTATTTCGTTACTTTTTTGGGTAACGTGTACATGTCTGCTCATAAGTATGTGAAAATGTTACTGCAGAAGAGGACAATACAGCCGCTTTCAGAAGACATAACCATCAATCATTAATATTGTTTATATTTGTGCCAATTGTCGGAAAAGCTATTTGTAATGTATTCATCATGCATACAGCGCAAATTGTATGTCCTACCAGTCGCGGACTTCCTGCCCCGGCAAGCAAAATAGCAGGCTTAAAAGACGCACCCTAATGGAAGCTGCCTGACGTTTCTTTTTCTTTTTTTTTTCCCTAGAGGTTTATTGATCTTATCGTAAAACAACATAAAGACATATATGCAACCTGCACTCTCACAGTGTCGCTCGAAGAAAAAAATTACACCATCTTCCCGAGGGGAACCATGGGGTGATGCGGAGCATCGTGTTGGTTCCGAGGAAAGAGTCAGTTGCGTGCTGACGTCGAGAGATGGCGCCACCGACTGCCCTAGCGGCAACCCCCTACGCGAGCGTCTCGTCGCGGCTCGCGGCAGAGAAACTTGGAACGCCCGCTGCCGCCGTTTATTTTTTTTCACACTTGAAGGAGAGGAGACTAGAGGAGGAGAGCGCGCGCGCGCGCGCGGTGTGAGTACAATCGAACGCACGCGCAGTGCACGCAGCTGGTAGAGAGAGAGAGAGCGGAGAGAGTAACGCGCAGCTGTTGGAGAGAGGGAAGGAGGAGAGTTGCGCGTGCGTAGTGTGAGGTGTGACTACGCACGCCGCGGGACATAGACCTGAGCAAGAGATGCCCGCATCTAAAAAAAAGGCGAGCTCGTGATGCCCTCGCGTTCAAAGTTACGTGTAGAATTTGCATGTGTCGAGCGGGCTGTGAACACACTACACCAGTGGCGTAGCAAAGGGGGGGGAGTGGGGGTCTTACGGAGGTTCATAACCCCCCCCCCCGAAAAATCCTTAGATATCCCCCTCGCACAAAGGTATCCTTTTTTTGACCGCATACGGCGTACAAGCGGGGTCCGCTTCTTGCTCATATTTTGCGTTTATTTATCCAACGCGAGTTCTCGTGTTTTTGTTCCCCTCCGATCCTCAAATCCATTGACAGTGCGTGTGCTTGGCTGACTCATGATCGCGTGTCTCCTGTGCGTCCTGTGTGTTGCACTTTGGACTCGCCGAGCCCTTCATTTCATTCGGATGAGCCAACAACGCATGTGAGAAAACTTGCTCCTTCCTCTACAGGTAAATATCACTAAGCATTTGGCGCATGCGTGACGCCGCCACACTTTTAGTTTGCCGTGGTGCAGGTGGCAGTGGCCGGAACGGCCCGTGCCGTCTCGTGCTCTGCAGGCTCAGGGCTATTATGTGGATGTCGCACGCCAATAAATAGTGAATTTCCGTCAATGTGCATCGCGGCAGCGGCAGATGAACCTTACAGGCTTGAGAGATCGGTCTGTTGAGAAAGCGCGTAAGTGGCAGTTACACGGCACACCAAAACTTGCAAAAGAATCTGTCCAGATAAGCCGGGTCACACTGCAGATACGTCATACAAAATGACAGTATGCAAACACGAGTCATCACAATAACCGTGGCTCGGAATGCCGCTTGCCAAGTTTGCTTTTTGAGCTCATTGCCACGCGGACACCCGAAGCAGGGATCCCGCGGTGACTCGCGGTTGTATGCAGATCGGTTTTTTATGATGTATAAGCAGTGTTACCCCGGTTATGGCGTTTCTGTATACTCTCGATTGCATCGTGAGAACGAGCAAAGGAGGCCCTGACGAGAAAGCGCACAACGCTCAAAAACGGTCCTTGTCGTTCACGAGCGCTCCTTCACTGCAAGGCGTAGTCACTGCAACATCAGCGCAATGTGGATTCTGCTTAATTCACATTAATTGCGAAATGTATAGCTATGAATGCATAGCAAAGGCAAAAAAAAAAAAAAAATACTTGAAATGCTTTATCGCATTAGTTGTTGTCTCTCAGTTGCAGTCCTAAAAATCTCTACACACATCTAGATTGTATTCACTTGATCCATTGCGCGTTGGCCCGTCAGGTTTTTTCAAGCGGCAGAATTATGGCTGCATAGCAGATTGAGTATCTCACTGACGGTCATAGCTGTGCCCGCGACAGCTCAGCGCGTGCAGACGTAGAGATGCCACACTTCTTTTGCAAAGTGCATTCCGCGTTATCAAGATTGCTGGTCTTAGCAGGATATAAATATAAGCTCGTTCTAAGCATCCGGCTCTAAACATCGCCCTTAAACATGGCGTCCAGTGAATAGCCTCACTTCCAAGTTTAGCAATCTAAAGAGATGCCTGTACTGTAAATAACTGCAAGCACACACTACTCCGGCCCTACTTCTAAACCTGCGGAACAATTTTTTTTATAGAATATTTTATTTTTATAAAAACGTGAAAGTCCAGCTTTCTTGATGAAAACAAACAAGGGACCGCTTGCGACCGATTCTGGCAGGTAAGAGAGGCACGCAACCGAACATACCATTATCCGGAACTGGAATGTCCATTCCACTTGTCACAGCGCATGCACGACGCCATCGGCGCCAATGTCACCGCGCACGACGTCATGCTTAGAAGATCCCCGACATGCCCCAAAACGGCAAACACGCCGAAGATCCACGAGAGTTGTCGCAAAGCGGAAGGACCGTCCGACCAGGCGACGCCAAGCGAGACGCATACGTGAACGGCACCTGACACGTCTTAGTATTGGCTAGTTCTCTCAAGTGGAATGCACTGAACGCGTGCAGACTGCAAACCGCTCACTGCGTTTTTTTTTTAGAGGCAACTGTAGCGCGTCAAATTCACATTCGTTGACTTTGATTGGGAGAGTGCGAGAATCTTTCGCTCGTTATAGGCCCTTCTTAATTCGACGTGCTTAGTTTGCATCTGGAGCCTCTGAACGGGCTACGCTTCGTTGCAACGACAAGTCAGCCATTTTGTTTTCAAAATCGTTCTTGCAAGACGTCGGAAGCGTTATCTAGAATCACAAAAACCCTGTTTATCCCCTTCAGGATCATGAGAACAGTCCGTGGCACAGTAAAAGCTATTTCGATTGGGCATTCTCACTCCGCAAACAATACTCAGAAGTCGCATATTTGAATTGCAGCGATCGCCATTAGGCATTTTTTCCAAATTACCCAACCATCACGCAGAATGCTGGGAAGGCTCGGTACACGTGATGCGCTCACTCGCCTTATCTATACAAAGGTTTCGAAGTAAATATTTAAAACATGTTGCCGATGAACCTGGGCGCAAAGTGCCACAACACCGCCACTCAATTTTGTGCTTGTGTGATTTATATAAAATACACATCGCTTCAATTCCTCACCATAAGTACCAAAATGTCGCTGCCCACAAGAGTACAGGAGAATGTGGTGACGAAAATTTAAGCTTAGCTTGTTTACTAGTTCTAGCTGCATTTATGTGAACGCAGGCATAAACTGCCCAAAGCATGCGCTCCATACCAAACAACACATTGTTGCTGAAAAGCGACGATTATAACCTCTCGCCGGATACGCTTTGAGTAACAACGGCTTGAAATCCCGCGGCCAGTTGTTAGTGTGGAGCCATTTGCACGAAGCTTACGACGGCTTGTAAACTCAACCCGATTCTGGCAATGGTCGCATAACGATCAACGGCGAACGCGCGCACTGCGACAATAGGCGCCTTCTTCGGAACGCCCAACGTCCCCTGCATTCACCCCGAAGCTGACGGTGCGGTGGAAGCCACGGGCCCATTGGGACCAATCGCACATCTCTCTTTAACCACGTGACCACGCTCCCTGGTCATACAAGTGCGCAGAGGGCGGAGTCAGCCGACCAAAGGGATGCGGTTGATTGTTCCGGCGAGCGCCGTAGCACCCACCGCGCTCTCAGTGTAGGGGTGAATGGAGTACAGATTAGTATTCCGAGCCGCGAACGACAAGGCGTATCGACCGAAACGTTATTACCCCGACTATACGATCGAGGAAAAAGGCGCCGCGGAAGAATATAGACTCTCGCGATCCGGGAGAGCACATGCAAAAACGGTTTGCTGTCGCCGCTTGATTGGGAGGACCTAGTTTTGGCGGAAAGCGTCGAACGAGGCCGTAGACGTGTGCTGCGGTGACATAACGAAGCCCTCGTTGCAGGGGTCCTTTATTCTAGGCTCTTATTACCGTACTGACGCAGGTAGCATTTTGTTAAAATTTGGAGGGTTTGACGGCAGCGCGTGTTTATATAGCACATTTTGCTGAGCGCTCGATATGAGCGAGAGCACGAATGCTAAACTCGGGAAAATGAACAGTTGTTGCCCTCGACAAGGCAGGAGAAAACAACGTGCGGATCTCACCAACCAGTTTTGTTACGGCGCCACTGCCGCAATGCACCGAGGTTACTTAAAGCCCCTCAATGTGTTTGCGTTTGTCTTGCAAGTAGCGTCAAATGCGACAATGCACAAGGCCCGTGGCTCGAGCTGCACTTGGAAGCAAATGGTCGCGCAGTACTCAAATGAGCGGCCCTTGGAAGCGAATGGCGGCAGAGCACCCGGCTCGTAGCTCGTGTCTTGCGCGTTTCCACATGAATGGTTGGCAGAATACTATACTTCGTTTCACCTTATGCTGTACCGCGGCGAAAGCTAGAAGCGCGAGCTCATAGCGTTGACAGCCGCACTTAAGTCACGAGAGCTTGTGCCGCCGTGATGTGCCCGAGAGCAAGGAGCCTGCGCTTGTAGCCTTCTCCTGCGGTTCATCATAAGGGGAAACAGAGTATAGTAAAAGCCGCCTCTATCAAGGAGCTTTAAGGTTACTTTGTTTTCCTGCACTTGAGTCAACTAGAGTCAACCTCGCTGAAGCTCTTCGCGTGCAGAGCACAAGACGGCACGAGACGTCTCCAATACCTGCCTCCTGTGAACTAAAGTTATAGCGTATAGCGGCGTCACGCATGCACCATACTATTGGTGAGATCCTTTTATTCTTATTTTTGACAGTATGATGTCTGCTCCCTCTACATTTAGAGTGTATTCACTGGTGGCCATAGCTTTGTGCGCCATTGTTGAGCGCCTGCTGATGTCGAGCTTCCACAGTTATTTCACAGCGAAAATAGACCTCATGCATTTTTGGCACTGCCTATGGGCACGTTGTCAAAACTTCCGGGCTTCTAGCCTTAAAGGTGGTACCCTTTGTCTGAGGTTCGACCCATTTATGGACGAGGAGTTTTAAAATCACGGTGACCGTTGATAAGAAAAACAAATTCGCGCACACTGACATTTGACGAGGTCTGTTATCAACCACAGATCCAATCATTAAAGGGGTACGGAAACGAAATGTTCGCTCTTATTTCTTTAGATATGGACTATGTTGTGGCGGCAGCCCAAAAACACTAGTCTACAATATTGTTTCTGGGCTCCCGGCAGAAATGTCAAGAAAACTAAGTTTAAAACGAATGAACAGATTTTAATTTTCAGCCTGGTGGTGGTCCGTGAAGTTCCGTTGGAACGCCGCCATGTCATTGGCATCTAAGTAAGCAGCGCCAGATTTTAGCCAGATCGCGGCAGTATGGCCCTCTCATGGACTTACTTAGCCCTGAATGTGACTTGGCGGAGAACGGTAACGAGTCTGCTACGTTGTATATGTTTACTTCTACAGTACTTCGGCAGCGCGCATTCCACGCCGTTCTTTGCAGACGTTGGTTAGGAGCTTGATCTGATCAAGCCAGGACCCCTGCCAAGTCAACATACCACTCCCCTCCCCCCCCCCACCCCCCTTTTCCCCCGGGGATGCGCTGTGAATAACGGGCTCAAATATGACACCCAGTGAATACCTTATATACTTTGCTTGCAGATGTCGCCATAGGCATGTAGCTCTTTAAAGCAGTAGCTCTTGAGCTTTGTACAGCTCTCCAGGCGAGGAAATAAAATATTGTTGGCTCGCGCTTCGAACGTTCGTCATTACACTTACCCAGTACAGTTTTTTCGTACTCCGTTCCATTATACGTGCCAGCGTAGCAGAGGTTACAAGAGCGAGCTTCAAGCCTTCAGTGAGTCAGTCGAGCAGGCGCGCTCATGGAGTGCAAGCATCGTTCAGGGGAAGGTGCTTTTGCAAGCTTCGGCTTCGCCTCACGTAAAGTGGAACCTCTACCTTGTTGAGTGAAACACACGTGCTCGCGGAAGCAATGAAAGAAAGCAATACAAATATTATAGCTAAAGTAACGTTTAATGGGACGCTGTGGACGCAAGCTGAATTTTTTTCCTCTTTTTTCTTTTTCTTCTGAGATGTTTTGTTATCGCGAATCTACAGATGCTGATATGCTTATATTCGAACATGGCACGTGCAAAATTGAACGTTACAACGCCACGTAAATGGGGCAGCAGCACAACATGGTAACATGGTCGCGTCTTGAGGACGCGCTCGTGCCCCCTGCCCCAGAGCAACGAGTCTATAGGGGGTATTCACTGGCCGCCATATTTGAGGTCACTGTTTAGAGCGCATGTATATATATACGAAACGTATTTATTATATGTACAAAGGGGATTCGTCACATCCTCTTGAGTAGCATCATCTGGAGTGACGTGGAGGGAAAGGAAAGGGGAAAGGGGTCATACATGCCTCGCCACCCCTGAAAGACGGAGAAAGTCTAACAGGGAGTCGAGGATGTGCTTCCTGTGCTGGTTTGCGAGGTCCGGAAGGGTCCACTCTTCATATGTTGTGGGTCTTCTTGCCTGTGGGGGAAGCTTCTTCCACGCTGCTTCGCGATACCGCGAACTTTCAGCGCAGTCCCACACGAGGTGGAAACATGTTGCCGGGACACCGCAGTATTCGCAGTTGGGGTCAATGCCTGGGTCGTTCGGGTCTGTAGGCTTATAAAATCTAGCCTGCCAGATGGGCGTGATGGCCGTATTTGTTTGGAGCCGCCTGATGCTCACCTCCTCCCACCGGTTGTATTCCGGCGGGATCGGATAAGAATCTGGCGGAAGAAGGGAGATGAGCCTGAGTTTTCGGGCAAGCCGCTCCTCTCTTTTTATCTCGTCTGGGTCAGGTGGTATGGCAGGCCTTTCGTCTTGTTCTTGAGGTGCGAGGAGAGGATCGTGGCCTTGTGAGGGCAGGGTACATGCGTTTAGCTGCGCCCTCGCGGCCTCGTTCGCCCTCTCGTTTCCCGGGATGCCTTCGTGGCCCGGAACCCAGTCTATAACGACGATGACGTAGGGTTTTGATTTCTTAACAACGCTTCGTATTTGGAGCGCGATGTCATTCTGCGAGCGGCATCGTTTGCATTCACGGAGTGCTTCTTGCGAATCTGTGTAAATAATTACATTGGCTCGTTGGGGATTGTCTGTGGCTTCCTTGACGGCTTGCAGTATTGCCAACAGCTCTGCCGTCTTGGAGCTGCTCGTCTTGTACGTTTCCCCTCTCCATGTTTTGCTGCGGGTGGGTGAGCTCCATGCGATGCATGTGCGTCCAGCCTCATTTCTGGCCGCGTCGGTATAGAAGACATCGGTATCGCCTCCGAGTTGTTCAATCTTCTTTAGGTGTTCTTCACTCTGGTGCTGCCGCCTCTTCTTATGGTCTTTTCCTTGGTTTTGGGGGATTGGCCTACTTGTAGAGACATCCTCCGTTTCCCACGGGGGCGGCGGATGTGCTGCAATAGTTGTCGTGTCAAGGTCCGTGGTCTTTTCTAATTTCTGCAAGATGACTCTACCATGGTCCGAGCGAGAGAGCCTTTTGAGCTGTCCCAGCACCATTTCGTCGGCAATTTCTCGGACCTTGTTGACTTGGGCAGCCTTCTCCAGCTTGGCGATAGGAGTGAACTTGGGAAGACCCGTGATGACTCTCATGGCGCTTCTGTTGAGTATATTGAGGGTCTCTTCTTGCACTCTATTAAGTCGGAGGTAGCTGAGGCCGTACACCGCCTTCGAAACGAGGAGGGCTCGGTGTAATCTCTTTAGTAGATCTGCCTGTGCTCCCCAGGCCTTCGTCGTGAGCTTTCGAAGTAGGTTCAGTCCATCCGACCATTGGGATTTTGTTTGCTTCATCCAGGTCGCAGCTCCTCCATTTTGCTCAAAGGTGACGCCTAAGATCTTGAGGTTGGGGGCCTTTAGGATGGGGGTTCCATCGATTTTAAGTTGAATTTGTTTGTCGAAACGTGTGGTTTTGTGTTTTGTGACGATCATAAAGGAGGTCTTTTCAGGCGAGAGATGGAGGCCTGATTGTCTCGCAAAGGCCTGTGTTACATCCAGGGCTTTTTGCATTGTTTCTTTTTGCTTTCTGGCAATCCCTTTGACGGTCCAGAGTGTAACGTCGTCCGCGTATATAGAAAAGTTGATGTTGGGAATGGCATCCAACGCGTTCGCTAGGTCTGTCATAGCCATGTTGAACAGTGTTGGGGATATCACAGCACCCTGGGGGACGCCGGTGTTGTTGTGCCGCCAGAGGCTTCTGTTTCCACCAATAACTATTTGATACGTTCGCTCCTTGAGAAACGACTTAATAAAGTTTAACATGTTGCCTCGGATTCCGCGTCTTTGTGCTGCTTCGATGACCGTCTTGTGAGGAATGCTGTCGAATGCCTTCTTGATGTCTAAGGCAACTATGGTTCTTGGTTGTCTCTTGAACTGAGGCTTCTCGTACACGTCACGATGTATCATTGCCAAGCTGTCCTGGGTGGACAAGCCAGGTCTGAAACCCGTTTGCATTGGATGCAGGTCACCTCGAGTCTCGAGGATCCATGAAAGCCTCGTTTGAACCATCTTTTCTAGAATTTTGCACAAGTTCGATGTTAGCGAAATAGGCCTGAGATTTTGTAGGGTGTTGAGTGGCTTTCCGGGCTTGGGGATCGGGATGACCGTTGATCTCTTCCACTCAGCCGGGATTTCTCCGCCGTCCCAGATGTCGTTGTAACTTTGGAGGAGTTCTTCAAGTTGTTCTTTAGGCAAGTTTCTTAGTGCCGCGACTGTGACTTGATCGGGTCCCGGTGCCGAGTTGGTATTGGCTGCCGTGAGTGCCTCAAGTAGCTCGCCCATGGTGAATGGTGAGTTCTCGGGTGCGGGGTCTTCAACTTGAAGTGGCTGATAGATTTCGGCCTCTGGGGGTGGATGCTGCTGCGGAAAGAAGAGAGTTCCTGCCTGATCGGCAAGTTGTTCTTCTGTGATCTTGAGTTTCAAGGCGATGTTGCTGCCTGTGTTTTGTGCCTTTGTCTTGCCCGCAAGGCCGCGGTATGTCCGCCAGACCCTGCGTAGTCCCGTCTTCTCGTTAAACGAGTTGCATAGAGTTCTCCACTTTGTTCGACAGAGCTCGTTGGCGTAGCGTTTTGCCTTAGCCGTCGCCTTGTTTAGGGAAATCTTGTTGCCTAAAGTCTTGCGTTTCCTGTACTTCTTGAGAGCTTCGAGTCTCGTGTCCCATAGGTTCACGAGAGATGTAAGTCTGGAGTTGGCGTGTCTTCTTTCACTTTGTAAACCGCCGGCTTAACCGCCTGGACCACGGCCGCTCGATCCCACTGCTGGTGCGGCCTGCCGATTCTTTTCCGAGACGAAAGAGCGCGCGAGAGGAGAACTTCTCCCATGTGCCGGGGTGAGGTTGCTGCACATCGGCGAGTGGTCTCGTGAGCTGAAAGCCAGAGAAAGCTAGAACGTCGCGGAGCAAGAGCGCCAACGCGCTCTTGCTCCGTGACCCAGAGAAAAGATCTGCCCGTCATTGGCTTTCGCTGATACCGAGGCGCTGCCACGGTTGCAGAAGGCCGCCAAACCGCTGCTTGCCCCTCGCCTTTGCACCGCCTCTGTGCGGAGAAAATATCGTAGTGTCACCCTGTGCTGTGCTAGTTTGTGTTTTCGATCGCTTCTTCGCGCGTTTCTATTATACTCTGTTTCAAACTTAGCGAGCAACGCTGTCAATGCTACTGGCGCGAGCGCGTGGCTTCATCTCTGGTTTTGTATGCGCGAGAACGCGTTCAAATGATCAACGAGATCAAGCCCCACGCTCGCGCCAGTAGCTTGACAGCGTTTCACACTTAGCATGAAACAGAGTATAGTTTTGTCGGCGATAGCCGCTGATGGATGAGAAAGAAGTAAGAGAAGTAGACAGCCGCCTTTTGTCTGTCTCTCCACAGTTTTTGAAGTGTGCAGTGGGTCATGGAGCCCGCGATGTCTAAACACTGTTGCGTTCCACTTTGTAAGTCAAATGCTGTGAGAAATCCGGACTCTGCTATCACGAGCTGCCTTCTACAGAGAACTTCCGGATGCCTGGTTGAAGAACATTTCGCGACAAGGCAGCGAGAAGGGCAGCCAGTGGCAACCAAGCTCAGGGAGCGTCGTGTGCTCCTTCATTTTAAGGAGGAGTGACTGGTAAGGTAGGGGATGAAGTGGAAGTTGCTGCGACCGACAGCGGTGCTGACTCAATCCCATTGCAGGCCTGCTGTACATGCAACCAGCAGGTTCAAAGAAGCGCAGAACGCTTGTCCGTGTGCTACCGAACGCGTCCACGTCGCATGCGAGCGGTAGAAGCCAACTTTGCGAAGTGCAGTCCCCGCAGAAAGAAGACCAGCTGTTGATTACTGCGTGGCTATTAAATCCTTGCCTGCGAAAAGAGTTTGAAGTGCGGAAGAACGTCATACGTCATTCAATTTGACTTAGGCTTCATGGAAGATGCCAAGAAAAACGCGCACCGCCTTCAAATGCAAGCCAAACGACTGAACGAGCGAATGAAAAAACTGCGACAAACCTGCGACGAGTTTCAAGAGAGATTGAAGCAAGGAAGGCTAATGTAGAACCCGCTCAACTTTGCAGATGACGTGTCCTGAATGCGAGCTGCAACTTAAGGAAAATGAATCACGTGACGGAGCAAATCAATACGTGTTTAGCCTTGACCAACTGGAGGACTCAGCTATCCACGACCTGAAGCTGTCTGGCCGTGCAAGATTGTCTGCACCTTTGTCGAGAGTGGTCTACAGTGGGCAGAGGTTCGTCGTTGTGGACAGATTTGCAAGGTCCTCTCGAGCGCTGTGCTTCCACACCTTATGGACTGCCCGCTGATGTGGTGTACTAACTGCAGAGACCCGTACCACAGCGAAGAGCTCTGCGAGCACTTTCACGGGAAGCTCCTCAGACCTCTTCTGGCAAACTCGGCTGGTGACATAAACAACTCTCTAGAGAATATATTGAGACTTTCGCAGAAGCCTCTTTCCCGAAAAGGTATTCAGCTTGGAAACTATATGACTCCCTTGATCTGTTCGTGAACAATGACGTTTATATTGCTGAAGCTATGCACGAGGAATCCGTTTCTTATTGTCCCTCACAGATGAATAAAAGGCACAACTCGAGCGTCCTCGAGCCTCGGTTAAAACCGGAAATTGCACGGCCCTAGCTATATCCAACTATAACTCCTATATTACAGTGGTAATAGAAACGGGGCAACACGTACGGGAACAAGAAAACGACAATTCGCTCATACTGCCAGCTGAGTGCGGCTCTAACGCGCAGCCTGCAGCTGAGTGAGCTCCTCGCAGAACGAACCGTGTGCTTTTATTCTACACAGATTCGTCACATCTTTCATGCAATCTGGCACTCGTTTCAATTGAGACTTGTCGCTTCACGAAAAACAATCTAAATAGCCACACCGGGCCGGGCCGGGCGGACTGCTTCTTTCTCGCCGATAACGAGCGCCACGGCCGGCGCTGCGGGGTAAAGTCAAACTATCGCTCTCACCGGCGGAGTGAGGCATACGGCAGGCCGCTCCCAAGGGGAGTCCTAATCAAGCGGCCGTGCCTGGAGACTCCTTTCTGCCACGGGAAGTGTCTTTGAGATCTTGAACGTGGGTGCGAAAAGCATCCCATTTGGATAAAACATACTTTTTTCTTTGGTGCGCTCAGAACGAGCTCACATTAATAGGCTGCCAAGACCAGCAATCTTGATGGTGCGGGGTGCACGTTGCAAAATAACTGTGGAAGCTAGCCATTAGCACGTAGCTCAGCAATAGCGCACACACATATGGCCGCCAGTGAATACACCCTATAGCTGGGTGCTGAGGGTTCTTTGTAGGTACTGGTTCCCTCGAGCTGCGGCATGAAACTAACACGGTGAACCGAATGCCCGTGGCACATAAAATACCGGCATGGCCGCGAATGACGTTACGGGCAAGCTATGTGTAGGCCATTGAGCGTACAGTCCTCGGATATTCCTACTGAGGCGAGATTATCACGCGTTCACGCCACCAAGTTGGAACGCTCCCAACTACAGTACCCTTGGCCGTGCAGGAGCCAATGACGTGAAGCGTGATACGCCTTGCACTTCTCGATAGCTAATTTTGAAGCAAGAGGTGGAGAATCTCGCGGCAACGTCATATCGTTTCCGCACCCCTTTATCGTTGAATCTCTTAAAGGGGTCATGAAACGATTTTCCTACTTCTTCCTCCTTAGCTTTAATCCTCAACTCAAATGCGAATTGTGAAATCACGTGGTCGTGACATTCCTTCGGCACCGGTGCGATGACTCCTAGCTTCCACCGTGCTTTTTATGCACACCATAGAACTTGTCATTCCCCAGTGACGATAAGTTCTGTCAGGGCACTCATTGGCCACGAACGCGAGTCCAAATATTCGTCGACGGATTGATTGTTGACGAGCGCATACGTCCGAGTGACGCAGTTATCGTGTCCAATGCGTGAGCTGGGCTCTGCTGACGTCAGTTTGGCGCCGGTGACGCGCCTTTGGAACCGCGGATGTATCATAGTGAAAAGGCGGAGAGCTTTCGAAGGCAAGAAGGTACAAAATAGTCCGCTATATTTTCAAATGTTCGTACCGAAAAGCTGGCTTTTGACTTTCTAGCCTCTTTCTTTTGGCCAACTAAACGCTATGCGATTAGTAAAGTCCCAATTTAAAATCATTCATCCCATCCCAAAATTCGTTTCATGGGCCCTTTGAGGCCTGTTCACACACGCAGCGGAGCGCTACAAGCAAAGCGCTGACCTCGCGCCGAACGCGTGCTGACGGGAGCGTTCAGAAGCTTTGTATTGCACCGTCGAAACTGTTGTTCATGGCAGACGATAAGCAGCTGACAGCACGTGAGCAGTGCTACACCAGCGCTTCGGTGCAAAAAAATTGGGTTGTGGGGATATTTATACAGCGTGTAGTTGGTCAGCCATTTTTAAAGTTGCGACGAGTCACTCGCTGTAGATGAGCAATTTAGCCAGTGCGGCAGAACCGCTAGCCTGGGGTCTTTAACGTGCACCACGCAGTAGTGATACACGACCGCACGCCGGTACGATGCTCATCCAGATCGAAACGGGCAGGGGTGGGAACGCTTCGGTGCATGTGAGAACTAGGGTGCCTTCATGTGCGCTTTGCTTAGGGTGGAGTCATCCGGCCATTTTGTCCCACACTTTTATTTTCCTTTTTTGCTCAGAAGCGCGTGAAAGAGCGTGTCCCTGCACGCGTCTGTGGCGCTGACTGTGCTATGGCGACATTTTGTTTTCGTCGATTTCTTTGTATTTTCTCCGTGAGCGCGTGCTGTCGGCATCGGGTACTACAAAGGGTGGCATCACCCTAAACAGAAGGACATTGAGGCACCCTAGTGAGAACTGGCCTTTACTTACAAAGTAGCAAAAAGCTTCTTTTTTTTTTAAAGGAGTTTAAAAGACGCGTTTCGCAAATTTCGGAGTTCAATATACAAGCGCGCAGCTTCCCAATTTCTTAAGATGAGACTGCAGCCAATGCCACAACCGCGAAAGCACGATGTTGCAGCTATGAAACGTTCTTCTGCCAAATAAGCGCTCGCGCTAGAAAAGCCCGTCTCGAAGGCAGGAGCGCGAGCAAGATCGCGCTATTAGGGTTGACTGTGGTCTCAGCTTAAGGATGAACAAAGTATAGTGTTCAGTAGGGGTGGGGGGGTCAGAACTTAAATAAGCCTACTGACATCGGGAAACATTTCATATCAACGAAAAGGCCCAGAAGGAGGAAATTATTTCAGATGATTTGGGCCGACTCAGCGAATTTGAGCAATCCGAATGCGAGTGCTTCATCAGAGGCGCTTAGATTGAAGGTGAACGATTTGAGAAAGTTGATGCTTGATTGTGATCTAGATGTTTCACATTGCGAGTGCCCCTTATTACTACTATTGCGTCCCAAAACAAGGATGCCGCGTCGTCACCTTTGTGGCAGTGTGAATGATACAGTGTTATGCCAAATACTCAAAACATATTTCAGATATAGTACTAAGTACATATTTAAAATGTAATTCAGAGTAGTATTCATGCTACTTTTAGTACGACCCCTTTAGTAATACACAAATATTTTGAAAAAGTAATTTAATTGCATTCTGAGATTCTTGGCAACATTCGGAAGCTGGTAATATATGAATGAGAAAGTCAGAAAGGGGTGCTGTATTTCTAATTACTTCTTTGAAAATCACATTTTGCTGTGGTCTTTATGAACTTCTCGAAGCACCTTAGCTGCCGCAACTTAACTTTACTTTGAAGTAATTCGCGTTTATGGTAGATAATTCCTGCCGAAATATTTTAAGAACAAACGGGGCTCATGCATTGTAAACATGGCGCCTGCCGTGCTTTAGTTTGACGGCAGGCTCTGGCTCATGACGTATTCCGCAATAAGTTCTGTTATGTATTTAGACTTTATGTACATTATTTACATAGCAAGCATAGCGGTCCATAGCCGACCTGGCTGGGCTGGATCCACGAGAGTCTGTTCCAGAGCCCGAGCGCGAGCGCGTGCTCGTGTCCCGCTTCGTGGCAGCCTTCACTGTTGCCAGCACATAACATCCCTTCCCCCTAGGTCACGTAGTCCTTAAGGTAGTTAGGACGTTGGCGTTGTCGCTGAGGACGACTCGGCCGTTCTTGCTCCGGCGCTGAAGTTGGCAACACTTCTTGGCGCCTTGGTTCTGGAGCACGCGGAAGCTGTGAAGAAGGTGTTGCCGCAGGTGTTTCCTCTGGAGCGGTCGGCTGCGCAGAAAAGTCCGCGTTACTCGTTGAGAGCGGACGCTCTTCCACCGGCTCATCCAAAGGTCGTGGCTCGCATGGCAGGGGGCGCTGCTGTAGTGGCAGCTCTGTCGCAGGCTCCGCCTCCAGATACGTGCTCCACTGCCGACTTCGGATTTGGTCTACGTGTCGCTTCCATAAACGTCCGTCGATGGTACGAACCTTGTACGACACCGGGCCAGTGATCTCAGTGACGACACCGGGTAGCCACTTGGGGCCTGCTAGATAATTGCGGATGAAGACGGTGTCTTGCAGTTCAAATTCTCGTACACCTTGTCTTCCCCGCAGCGCTTGTTTTTCTTGTTTGTCTACCATCTCTGTTTGTAGGTCTGGGTGAAGCCGGTCCAGCGCTGTATGGAGTCTTCGACCCATCAACAATTCTGCAGGACTCTTTCCTGTCGTAGAGTGCGGCAGAATATGTTGGCTCAAAAGGAAACGTGCCAGCTTGGTGGCCATGTCACCTCTTTCCATGCGCCTGAGGACCTGTTTAGTCTCTTGGACCATACGCTCTACTTGACCGTTAGATGATGGATGGTACGGCGCCACCTTGACGTGCCGGATTTGGTTCCTCAGCGTGAATTCTTTAAATTCTTGCGAGACGAACGCCGTTCCATTGTCGGAGACTATAGTGTCTGGAATACCATGTGTTGCAAACAACGCTCGCAGCTTTTGACAAACTGTTGCTGAAGACATGGATGCCATCTGGATGACTTCCAGCCATTTCGAGTGTGCGTCCACCACCAAAAGGAAAACTTTTCCTTGGAATGGCCCGGCAAAATCTATATGGATCCGGGACCAAGGGTTTCTGGCAAAGTCCCACGGATGCAGCCTTGCGCGTGCAGGTTCCGGCCTAGTCTCCTGGCAGGGTAGGCAGGTGCGGACCTTCCTTTCGATATCTTGATCGATGCCTGGCCACCAAACTGTGCTTCTAGCCAGCGCCTTCATGCGGACGATTCCGGGATGCATGGTATGCAACAACTCCAAGACCTGGTCTCTGGCTTGACCCCGGAACGATAACTCTACTCCCCCAGAGTAGGCACCCCCGATACTCTGACAACTCATGCTGCCGTCGAACGAAGGGCTTGAACTGGTCCGGCAGTTTCTTTTGAGGCCATCCGACCACTGTCCAATGTAGAACTCGGGCCAAGGTTGGGTCATTGCGGGTGCATCGTGCAATCTTTTGGGCATCCCAAGGAATCTCCGGCGCAGTCTCCAGCATCCGGACTTCAAAAAGTTTCTGGTCAGGTGGGCTGTTCTTCTCAGTTAGAGGCAGTCGACTCAGTGCATCTGCGTTCCTGAGCTGATGAGCAGGCCTGTACTCCAGCTCGTAGTCGTAAGCAGACAGCATTAACGACCAACGCAACATCCTCGGTGACAGGACCTGAGGCATTGGTTTTGTGTGATGCAGGAGTCCCAGTAGAGGTTTGTGATCTGTCACAATCCGAAAATGCCGGCCATAGACGAACTTGTGGAACTTCCGTATTCCGAAACCTATTGCCAGGGCTTCGCGGTCTGTCTGTGCGTAGTTCCGTTCGGCAGGTGTCATTGTTCGAGATCCATATGCTACCGGAACCTCTCGGCCTTCGCTGTCGACGTGGCTCAGCACCACCCCAAGTCCATACGGAGAGGCATCACAGGCCATAACCAGTGGCTTGTGGACACTGTAGTGGCCAAGGACGTCCGAAGACTGCAGTAACTTCTTGGCCCGCTGGAACGCTTCTGCTTCCCGCATTGTCCATTTCCACTTATGGCCGTCATCGAGCAGCCTGTGCAAGGGCTCCAAAATGTGTGACACTCCCCGCAGGAACCTGTTGTAGAAGTTTAGTGCTCCTAGGAACGCTTGCAACTCCTTCTTACACTTCGGCTCGGGTGCTTCATGGATAGCCTTGACTTTGTCATCCGTCGGCTGTATTCCTGCCTTGCTGACTTTATAACCCAGGAATACGACTTCATCCGCTCCAAAAGTACACTTGTCACGTTTCAGCCGGACACCGTCGTCTTTAATTCGTTGAAGCACTGCTTGCAGACGGGTGTTGTGCTCGGCGTCATCTTTACCGCCTACGAGGATGTCATCTAGAAAAACTTGCACCCTTCCAGTCCTTGCAGCAGCTGTTCCATGTATCTCTGAAAAATAGCAACGGCAACAGCTACTCCGAACGGCAGGCGCGTGACCCGGAAAAGTCCACGGTGTGTGGTGATGGTGAGAAGGTCCGCTGTCTCACTATCGACGGTCACTTGCAGGTATGCTTGGTCTAAATCAAGCTTGGAAAACTTGGCACAACCCGCCAGTTTCGCAAAAAGTTCCTCCGTTGTGGGCAGGGGTAGCTTTCCCAACGAACGACAGGGTTTACAGTACTCTTGTAGTCGCCACAAATTCGCACTGTGCCATCCTTCTTGATCACAGGTACTATTGGAGTCGCCCAACGGGAATGTCGTACGGGTTCCAAAATGCCTTGATTGATGAGCTTGTCCAAGGCTTCATCCACTCTTGGTAGTAAGGCAAAAGGAACTGGACGTGGTTTGAAAAATTTGGGCTGAGCGGTCGGTTCAACTTCGACTCGGACTGGTGGTCCTTTGCTTTTACCCAGACCCGGTTCGAAGACCTCGGCGTGACTTCGCAGCACTGCTGCTGTGGACGGACTCTGGCTCTTCGACTCTCCTTGCAGTTGATTTACTTTTAACTCAATCCCGAGAGCCTTAAACCAGTCACGGCCCAGCAAGCCCACGCCTGCTCCTTTGATCACGACAAGACGCAGTAGCTCTTGACGCCCTTTGTATGTGACCTGGACCATCACAGAGCCTAGCACCTTCAGTTCCTGCCGGTTGTACGTGCGAAGACGCAGTTCACAAGGGCGTAGCTTGTGCTTGGACAACCGCAGCTGGCGCATAGTTCTCTCGTTGATCACGGAACACACGGCTCCCGAGTCGACTTCCATCTCGAGAGGGTTTCCGTTAACCTCGACGACGACCCGGACTGCAGGCTCCTCGGCAGTTACTTGGAAAATGCCGAACATGTCCGCCGTCTCACCGTCGCGCCGCCGACCGCCTTGGCCTGGGCGTTTGTCACCTGTCGGCTTAGGTGTAGGTGACGACTGCTTCGCCTTCCGTCGACAAACCTTCACGACGTGGCCCCGCTGCTTGCAGAAATGACACTGGGCGTGTCGAAAACGACACTCGTCTGGGGTGTGTGTCCCTCCACAGCGAAAACACTTGCTTTCCTTTAGCTGTGACTTCAGCGCAGCTGCATCTCTTGACGCTGAGGAGTTCACCTTAGTGTTCGAAGTCGTGTGCTTACCGACCCGGCACACGTCGCTGCTCTCGGCGGGCACCGCTCCCCGAATCTTCTCTGTCTGACGGTGGGCGTACTCTGCTGCAATCGCCTTCTCCTTGGCTACCGAGAAGGTTAATTCGGGCTCGGACAGAAGCCGTCGCTGAAGGGACTCTTCCCGGAGGCCGCAGACAAACCTGTCTCGGAGCATGTCATCCAACGTCGGCCCGAAATCGCAGTGTTCCGACAACCGGCGAAGCTCGGCGATGTAGTCGGCGATACTCTCCCCTTGACGCTGGTCGCGTTTCCCAAACTGGAAACGCTGGACGATGACAGACGGCCTCGGGTTGAAGTGGGCCGCTAGTCTGGAGACGATGTCGTCGTAGCTTGTCTCGGAGGGTAAAGCCGGTGAGCAGAGCGAACGAATAATTGCGTACGTTGCCGCCCCGCAGACCGTGCAAAGGATTGCACGCTTCTTCTCGGCTGACTTTACCTCGTTTGCGATAAAGTAGAACTCGAGTCGTTCGCGGTAAAGTGGCCATGCTGCACCGTTGCTTGATTCGAACTCACCGATGCAGCCAAATGCCGGCGCCCCTGGTGCCGTCGCTTCCGCCATGGCACCGTGAACAGCGCGCTGGTAGGTTCTTCACCTCGTCGCCAATGTTATGTATTTAGACTTTATGTACATTATTTACATAGCAAGCATAGCGGTCCATAGCCGACCTGGCTGGGCTGGATCCACGAGAGTCTGTTCCAGAGCCCGAGCGCGAGCGCGTGCTCGTGTCCCGCTTCGTGGCAGCCTTCACTATTGCCAGAACCAAGCCGGTCGTGGCCAGAACATAACAAGTTCGTAATTCGCAACTTGCAGCGATGGTGGTACCGCGTCGGGGATCGCGCCTCAGCTCTGGACGATCTGCTTCACAATAGACGGTCGCTTGCCTACACCTTCCGGCGTGAAGCAATGCAGCGAGGCTCTAATACTGCTCGCAGAAAGCAGAACTGAATTACTACGCGTGCGTGACCCCGCCCGTAGTGCTGTTCTACGACGATCATCCAGATGACACGCCATTTTGATAGGCACCAGCGCGCCCCCTATAGGTCGTGAAAGTTGCGTAATGGGATATCCACACGAAGGAGAATTCCGTCCCTTTCTTCCGCAGAGCGCGCATCACGTGCGACATACGTCATCCCTTTTGACGCCTTCGCGGCGCCGTTCTCCTCGTGGCGGAGGCGCGGAGGCTTCGTTCCATCAGCACGAAAGCTCTGCAGGTACGCGAAAGAGCCGGGGACGGAGTTTCCGGGTTGTTGACGTCACGACATCTGTCCGCGGAGTTCTCCTTCGTGTGGATACCCCTTTATATGCTCCTCCGCGATTCGGGGATTTCGACATGCAGTCCGGCATTGCATATCTAAGTCCCCTATTTGCCTGAAAGTTTGTTAAGTACACAAACAAACATCGCTGATATAGTACCCTAAACATTGGGACAAAATAAAAAAAAACATTTCGCGAAGTTATTGAATTTGCAATTTTGGTCCTCACCGTGTATTCCAAAGTGAAAATCTCTACTGAAAACGATGAAAAAGTGACGTCAAGGAAGACAGAGGTTGACTCCTTGAGCAGTACACTTTGTTCCCAACTGTTTACAAGCAGTTTCATGGTGTCAAATGAATGCGTTGGAAACTCGCCCCAGCTCCCGCGCAGCTGCAGGAAACCAATGCACTGCATAGTCTATATTTAGACTGCCCGATCGGCCCTGCAAGCCTTCCTTCCCTTGACGTCACGGAATTGAAAAGCGCTGGCATATTAGAATCTTGATTTTGGTGTCATATATTTTGAATTTCGCAATACTAAGTAGCATGCCTAAAAGAGTAAAGGCCAGCGATTTCGAAAATAAATTTAGTTGGGGTCGCTCTGAAAATCGCCTGAGTACCCATTTAAGCTTCGCCTTTATGAGTGGAACGCGATAGCGTCATCTGGTCACGTTCGCAAAGCCTTCTCATATAAACCTGCGCTCGTTCCCAAGCCGTGCAAGCGTGTGTGCGTGGTCTAGTCCGTAGCGTTAAGTAACGCGTGATGTCACACGTGGCTGTAACGTCATAACCCTCTCGACCCGCTAGCGAAAAGATTTTCCGCCAAATTTAACGGGTCCTTAGGGTCATGACGCCACAGCCACGTGTGACGTCACATGTTGTTGCGCGCGTTGCATTATAGGATGTTATGGTCCGACCGACGCCAACGCCTTATTTTATGTGACACAAGCTCTTAAACGCTATCACGTTAAAACACGGGAAACAGCACAGGTAAGCCTCTACAAAACCGTGTCTAAAAACCCTTCGCCTGCTTTCTTCTGCACCAATTTAAACCATTCTTGATGCATTGAGGTCAAGATGCTCAATATTCCAAAGTCAGAATCCACTAGCTCATTTATGACCTGGGGGAAAACTGATTTCGAAAATTCTGGGGTGAAACAATACGCGCATTTAAAAGGAGAAGAAAGAAACACTTTTGAGCGAGCTTCGGAGCAAACATGAAGTCTCAAGTCAATAGCCACACGAGGAGATTTGAGGAAGCCCATTCTATAGACGGTTTGCAGCAGCTGTACATGGGCGCCGCCATAACTGACCTTCAGTTTTTGTTTCCCCTTATTAAGTTTACTTCACTTAATTATTACCATAGCAGGCCAGGTTATTACCATCTTAGATTTTATTCTGTCTTTCTCCCAGTATCGGCCTTTGTGGAGGCTTGTCCACACCAATTTCAGTGGCTCGGTATCTCGGTAAAACAAGAGAAGGTCATTAATGGCGGCTGTATCCTGGCGAGTGTGTAAAGCGTCTATACTCTTTTTCACCCTATGATGTACCGCAGGAAAGGCTACAAGCGCGAGCTCCTTGCTCTGGGGCACATCTCGGCGGCACAAGCTCTCGTGACTTAAGAGCAGCTGCCAACGCTATGAGCTCGCGCTTCTATAGCCTTCGCTGCGGTACAACATAAGTTGAAACGAAGCATAGGTCGTGCCTGTGCTCGTACGAAAACGTCTTGGCGCATTTTCATACTGGAACCCCTGAAGCGGCGATTTTCTTAAATTGTTCGCCGTGCTCGTACCGAGCGTTGGCGTCACAATCCTCCACGTGATACTCTCGATATCATCCTACTTGCTGTCTGCTCTGTCGAAGACTGCTCTGCGTTTTTCATTTCCTCAGCATTAGTCTTTGAGCGTGCTCCTCCGAGATGGCACAGGAGGACGGGAGGAGGATGAGGAGGAGGTCAGGAGGAGGAGGAGGAGGGTGGAGGTGGAGGGAAGGATGAGGAGGGAGGGAGGAGAGGAACGAGGAGGAGGAAGGCGAAGAGGAGGAGGGCGCGGTGCATCACGGGACGTTTAGAATAATGCACCGCGCGGGACCCTCGTGACGTCACTCGTGACGTCATTATTGGAAACGTCCCATAATGCAACGCGCGGGTCACCAGTGAGACCCGCGCGTTGCATTATGGGACGTTTCCCATCATGCGTTGACGCCGACGGCGACGCACTCAAGCCGGAAACGGGCGCCTAAGAGCAGCGCTCTGAAAAGTGGAGAGAAATGTTGTTCCAGTTGTTTTGATCTCTAGTTTTGATATAGGCTGCACTAGGTAGCCTCAATGTCCTTCTGTTTAGGGTGATGCCACCTTTGTAGTACGCGATGCCGACAGCACGCGTTCACGGGAAAAATAGAAAAAAAATCGACGAAAACGAAATGTTCAGTCAGCGCCACAAACGCGTGCCAGGTACACGCTCTTTCACGCACTTCTGAACAGAAAGAAAGATAAACGTGTGGGACACAATGGCCAGATGTCTCCACCCTCAGCAAAGCGTACATGAAGGCACCCTAGGCTGCACTTGTACATCAAAGATGGCGATCTGCAGAGAGTGCAGCTGGTGCAGGATGTAAAGGTAAATCGAAGCCAGCAACTATACACGGCTTGCACGTGGCGTCGACGTACCACGCTAATATTCATTCCTACTTCTCCTTGCTGATAAAAAATATTTCGGTGGTGCGAAACGTATCTTGAAGACAGAACGCGCTTAGTAGAAAGGCAACCACAATGGCAGCATATGATGTGACATGCATGCGAGCCATGCAGAAAATCGTGTGTGACGACGTGCCCGTGCTTGTAGTTCTCATCGTTTCTCGCTCATAAGTTTACAGACGTTGTAACATCCCGGCAGGTGCTTTCTGAAAACACAACCAAGAATAGTCAAAGCCTGTGCACTAGAATAATGGCGTCATCAAAGTAAGATTGCGAGAAGACGGAGATTGGACACAAGTACCGCGTCAGCGTTTGCCTGGGCCTCGTGACCAATGAATCGAAGGTCGCTCGGCACCTGTCTCGGATCTAATTATTGATTTGGCGCCATCAGAGTGGGATGTAGTTTCACGGAGGAAGAGGAAGATGTTCGACAGCCTTTATTATACTACAGGTGCTGACACCTTGAACCACTAAATGAGCTACGCTTCGAGTATCGACACTCCGTTCCCCAATCTTCTAGTTGGCACCACCATCTTGATGCTTAGTGCAGAGCAGACTCAACTGTCCATCATCCCAATTTAAAAAAAATCGACTTTCTCATATTTAGATGCGGTGCTAGGGAGTTCAATTGATATCGTTGTGCCGTGTCGCAAATTGTTTTTAAATGTCGGAAGGACGGAGAAACGTTTCCTACGGTTTCAGAAAAAGCTTCAGGTAAGTGTCCACCATGAGTTTAAGCACCAAAATGGCTGGAGCGTCGTTACAGCAAAGCGTATCTTATTTAGTGGTTATAGTGTAGCCCACATGCGAAAGCACGTGCGACAGGCCCGTGAGTGTAGCTTCGGCAAGGTTACAGTTACACATGCTTGCTCACACGGACAAAGAAAATGCGGCTGCCAGATGCCCTGTCTGCAATCCTTCGTAATACAAATAAGCAGCGATAGATCACAAAAAAGATACAAATAGCGACCACATAAAAAAAGTTGTTTCTGCCGTGTTTGTTGGTATTCAACGCGGCTCGTGTTAGCATCGGCTATAGTTCGTTAATGGTTTTCTGCAAGCACGTAGACCCAATGTTCTTCGGTTCTCCCCGGCCACGTTCCAGAATCCTCCGCCCCCGGGTGAGAACGAATAGCATAGGAAACGCAAAACCAAAAAAGGAAACAACCAGAAAAAAATACAAATAAAAACAAACAACTTCGGTGGTGTGTACAGGGAATACAAACTGGCGACCACTAATCAATGCAGCGAGGATTGGGGAAAGCGATGAACGGCTTCTGAAAACCTCTCCTTATTAGTGATAATACTTGGGTCCTGTATGCAGTTTATCTTTTTTTTATTATTGTTGCTTTTTACTTGCGCACTGATGCTGCCGTAGAATTTCGGAAAACGCTTGATGTGCTCGGAGTAGCGCGGTGGTAAATCCAAGTACACACGCATAAAAAAAGGGGAGCGGTATTTAGTCCTTCCGGGGACCAAATGCGCTGCCACCACCATCAGTGCCCTGGGGTACTAACGTGGAGGGGAGCAATTTTTGCACCCTTCCCGTTAGAACCCTCAAAGTAGAACCCCCAGGACTAACATTTGCACCCTTGCATTTACGTCCCTTGGACTAAATGTCGCGCCCTTGCATTTAGATCCATGAGACGAAATGTCGCGACCTTTTATTTAATCCCCTGCACTCTTAAAGAAAATAGTAGTATTTACTTGGTAAATGCTAGTAACCGCTTGTCACATATGTTACAACGTACCTAGTAACCGTAGGTAAGAACGGTCAGGCTAGCAACAGTTACTAGGGCAAGAAGCTAGTAGCGGTTACTAACCAACCTAGTATATTTTACTATACTTAGATAGTAACTGGCATTAGCTCTCACAAGACTAGGTGGCGCTAGTCAAAGTGAAATTCAAAATGGACGAAATATTATTTGCGCTGGCATCGATTTTTATTTCCACGCTGCATTCATTCATATTTCCACAGCATGTATTTCAAGTTTGCACATGTATTATACATTTAACACATATAATGATTTTTAACACTAAAGACCCACACACGCACAACATACAGGCGACGACACGTTAACCCAATCACTGCTTCCAAAGGCTACCCACATCGTCCGTAAATCATATTATAAATGTGGTGCTGCTTTCGTACCAATATTTTTCAAAAGTGTTGCTATAAAATCTAAGGAACGTATATTTTACTATGAAGTAACGGTACGTACAGTAAATATTTGCGATAGTCTATAAAAAGCGTCCCCATAGGTTCCCAGCAGCCATGTTCTCTCTTCCCTGCAAAGACTGCCTTACTTTGAACATACGCGTCTCCGTGGCAACCGCATCGTCTCTACAGCGTATTCCCGCTTCCTGGTCGGTACTTTACGCTTTTACGGCCACTGTCACGACCGAAGACAGCTCCACGAGAATCATTCAACCATCAAGCACACACAGACCATGAAGAAGACGTTCTCAGTGTCAAGTATAGGAGCGGAGCAGCGAGCGTCTTTGACGGCGAAACCTATGCCACCGAAACGGCCGAACGACGGCCCTCAAGCAGATGATCCGGTGACGAGCGTCCGCTCGTCACGGGCTTGTTAGGCCTGTCCTCGAACCTGTACACGTCTACGCACACTTACCAGCCCGGTCGAGCGCATGAACGTTAACTCTGCATACCAACACAGGAACACAAGAATAGAACATGACACACGGTAAAAATGGCAGGTTAAGATCGCAGAAATGAGCGTGTCGCAAACTCCGACTGGGTACCCCAACGCCTGCTTCTCATACAATGTTGCCGAGCGTCCCTTGCGAGATAGAAACAAAGTTTACAATAATAAAAAGAAATTAACTCCTCCTGTCTTTGGAAATGTTTATAGCATGTGCTACGTGTTATATTTGTCCCAATTGAAACCAAAAGGAAAACATAAACACTTGCAAAGAACGCAAGCGAGAGGGACCTCAGGGCAGCGGTAAAATCGCATGCCGTGCCACGCCACGACCAACTCTGGACACGCTCGCGGCCGCGCTGGCTTCAACAATGTGCCGGGACAGAGACTTTGATCGTTATAAAGTCAGGTCCAACCCTTAAACAAACCCACTTTTACAATATTTGATGCTATGATTGCCTTTGGATACCTCCCAATGCGTTCCGAAACAGTAAGTGCGTTGTTAACGCTGGCCATCGGCGATGCAGTGGATGACGCCATTTTCTCCTCTTGTTCTGGGATAATAAAAGATACAGATGCACATTGTCTTAGGACGACTGTATTCCGTTCACCCTAAAGCTGAGACTAGAAGCTCCGCCTTCAGCGCGAGCTCGCTGGCTTCCACAGTACTTTGGTTTCGCGTGCCTGAGGGTTCAGACTTGCGTTAGAAAGGACAGAAACCTCGCGCTAAAGACAAAGCTTCTTGTCTCAGCTTAAAGGTGAACGAAGTATAGTGGCTGCTTTTACTTACGCATCGGCCTCTCGGTTTAGACTTCGGTCGAGGGCAGTTAGTCCTCAGCATTTGCTGCAACGGTATCCTAGCTTCGAACCAGGATGGTTTCTTTGGCGAGATCAAATACGAGTTTAGAGAAACCAAATGCTGCCGTTAGTCCTTTACGACCATCCTTTATTATTATTTTTTAGACTGTAGAGTTGGCAAGGAAGCTTGCGGTTTTTCGTGTGAACGTTAATTGGAAAGCGTATCCTCTTTTTGATAATTTTTGTTGTGCTTCCTGGCTCATGCGGGTACGTACATACCTTTCACGCAGAACCAGCGTCGGCTGCTGCTCAGGAAAGCGTTTCATGCAGTCGGTCATTACTGGAACCAAGATTGTTGCTAAATAAACAGGAATCCTTGTGGACATTCGCTCAACCCATTACGCGATATTTTTTGTACGTCACCGTAAAGTAATTTGTTATAACCATGGGTGCGCGAAGATTTAATATCAAAGTTTAAATTTGAATTGTAGTTTAGTTCGCAGGTATGTTCTGTGTATATTTCGTTGACATTTAAGAGATTCGATATTCGATGCTTTATGTACGTTACCGAAAGGGGATTTCTTATTATCATATGTGCGCAAATGTTGAATATTGAGGTATTACCTCTAATGGGGAAATGGTTGTGGGAGGTTAGTCCGCAGATATATTTTAACTGTGATCTTTTGGACCTTAAAATTACAACATGCGATACCTCATGCACATCACCATATGGTGATTTGTTATCATCGTCTATGCGCAACTGTTGATAGTCCAAGTAATTAATCAAATGACGAGATGCTCGTATGATGTTGATACAGGGTAGTGCCATTAATCTAAATCCCGCGGGCACTCCAACTTCATTTCCTCTCATTCTTTGTATACAACGCTGTCTTTATAGCATAAAACGACGTAGTGGTTAGTTTGCACGAGAACATGCGCAAATGCTCTGCAAGATCAAACCCCATGTTCGCGGAAGCAGCTTTGACAGCGCTCTACACTGAGTATGAAACAGGATATTGTCAATATTCAATATCTGTTTTCATTTTTTTTTTACATCACGGTGAGACAATCTGTTTAGGTCGGGTGAGCTGCGGAAATGTCGATGGTCGCATCCTAGAATTGAAATGGCGACATGACGTTGTGATACAAAGTCTGCCCATTACGCCAATGTTAGTGAATCTCTCGCATACCGCATATACTCGAGACATACCGCACACCGCGTACCGCATGCACCAATGCGGTGGGTGAGTCCGTCAATTGGCGTCGCCCTGGGGGAGCGTTGCGCGCGTTTTTGAGACGCTTCAAGACACGCATGCAGTGACACGAACGCGAGCTATGCGGAACTTCGTGGACCCGCTGGCGAGGAGGTCGCAGGAGGAAAAGAGCAGGCCTTGTTTTCTCGGTGGTATCGTGTTAGTTCGGAGCTTAGTTCTAATGGTCTCCTCTTCATGGACATTTGAACCAGACATTACGCGATATTTCTTTTAGGTTGCGTTTTGTTATCATCGTTTGTGCAGAAATGTCAAAACACTAGTTCGAATAGTTGTGAGATTCTGTGTGCGTTAACACAGCGGTTTGTTCTAATAAAGAATGTCGCCTCACTCCCCTCCCCTCCCCCCTCGCTGAAAAAAATAAATAAATAAAATCAGTGTTGTTTTTTTGTTTTAGTAAAAATAAACTACGCACCGCCGAACACTCATTTTCCGCTTGAATGTATCAGTAGCGGTACATGCCAGATACCAAAATTTTTAAAACTAACCGCTATATTGTTCAAAACGTTACGTGATTTTTTAACATTTTCAACAAAAAATGATGGTGGACGGAGCTTGCTAGCACGTAGTGCTGAATGCCGCCAGTTACCAAAAACACTCGAATGCGGTCCATATTTTGCCATTAAGAGGTTGAGAAAATCACCAATACCTTTTGAATGAAACAAATCGTGATCTCTCAAACTGTGAAGCCTGGTTGCGACCGGTAGTGCTCCGTATAGAGGGGTGTGCATCTCCGCCTTGGCACCTGGTTGGCAGTGGCACCAGTGACGGCGTCCGCGTTACACCGCACAATGAAGCGCTGCCCGCTCCGTCCTATTCGAAGACGCCTGCAGCGTCTTCGTGGCGTCTGCGCCTTCCCGCAGGTCGAGTTTCCCGATCTACCTACGGCTTAAAGATTCGGCGCCTTAAAATTCGAAACCTATACCCACGTCCAGCGTTGCTTTGGATCTGTTTTCCGCCATTCGACGCGAAGAAGTCGCTCGAAACTCGGAGTGTTCAAATCGCGTGTTCCGCAGTTGTGAGCGGTGACGGCAGTAACGGACCGCCATATTTTTTGTAACTGCTCAGCGCGTATCGATCCGGCAAGCTTCTACAATTTTTTTGCAACGGGCATTTCCTCAACTCCTGGATTGCCGCTCTTAAAAACCTATATAGTGCGAGATCGTTCTGAGCATGATGAGTGAACAGTGCACTCAGATATGGCATCCAGCGATTATACTCCTTTTAAGGAGTATTCACACGAGGGAGATATCCCAGGGATTTCTCCCCGGCGCGCGCGCATCACGAGGCGAAAACGCGAGTCTTTTGCATATCGCAAAGCCCGACGTTTTCGTCGCGGGATGCGCGTGCCGTCGAGAAATCCCCGGGATATCTCCCTCGTGTGAATACCCCTTTAGGAGCGTTAAGAACTCCGTGACCAATCTCTCGCGCTAACCAATCTTTTATATAAAAACATCAAGAAACGGTTGACGATTTTGTTTCCCGGATGAGGCAAGGACCGGTCTTATGGTGACGACTGCTTCTCCTCTCATGAAATCGGAAGCTCGTGGGGCCCCAAATGCAACAGCGTCATGTAGTGGCACAAATATGAAAGGGGTCTCTTAGCCAAAGTAGAAAAGTTGGCTGAGTGATACAAGTATAAACTGGATGACAAACCAAGTGTACGAAACCAAAACGGAAGTAAATGATTGTTAAGAAAAATTAGGGAGACTGACGGTGAAAGAGTTTGCATTTCGTTTTGTCGTGATTTCTCACCCACTTTGGGGATGGGATCCGTTCGTGTGCAACTCAATTTCTACTTGGTGCCCTTTGTACCGAAGGGGAACGGCAGGTTTTTGCCGGCAATTTTTAGCCGACTTTGTGTCTTCGTTTTCAAAAGATAAATGCGCAAGTTTCTTCTTTTCTTATCTTTGGCGTTGCCCTTTCACTATTCGTCTCCAGCGAGGCCTTTTCCTCGTCTATACCTTGCTTCTTTGCACCCGAGCGTAAATAAATGAAATGAGACTGTCGCTAACAAGAAAGCGTCAGCACACGCACACATGCACGCACACACAAAGTGCGGAAAACTTCAGAAAGGTCCGTTAAATAAAAGAAAAAGAATTCTAAACAGTTGGCAGAAAAGTTGGAAAACACTTTGAAAAAACAACATGGAAAAAAAAAAACTTCCGTGACAGAAGAAGTGCGAACTCTAGCCAAGTCTGTTTCTCTCTTTCCCTCTTTGGGTAAAGGACCGGAGGACTCCTGACGGAATGGAGACAGATTGTTTAAAAGCTTCGGCTGAAAGACCCCGCGTGCCGCACCCCGTCAGACGCGGAATGAAATAAAAACACAGGAGAAACAATAAATAAATAAAACAATTTGACAGCCTTGAACGCGATTTTGACTTTTCTTGTGTTTGTTTTTAGGACTGCCCTCTGGCGTCTCTACTAAGGAATGACACTTGAAGTTCCTTTGATTGTTTGTTGTGCTTTGTTTACTTCTTTTTTTTGTGGAAGGGTGTGAAGTGACTGAATGTTAGTGGAGCGTCAGCCAGCCGCCTTGTCTGGTCAACTGTGTGTCGTCGCGGCCACTCCGCTACAGTCCGATTCATTATACGGCGAACCACGAAGGACGTTACGAGCCAACGGAGCCAACCCAATGTCTTGTGAGTGTCATGTGGCCTTCAAGAGGGACGTAGCGACGAGCGGGGAGAGGGTAGTCACGTGACAAAGTTCCCAGCGCAGGGGATTGACTCGGATGGCCCGTAACACCCGCGGTGGTCCATCGAAAGGTGAAATGATGTGTGGCGGAGTTTCTTTTTTTTTTTCTCGCTGCGACGAACTGAAAGAGTGGGTCGCTTTTGAGAGTTTCTCGCGGGTGTGGACAAACAGCCGGTGGGGAGTGTCACTCAGTCTTGAAACTGTTTCGGCGCCGACGACTGAGTTTCCTTTTTCCAAGTGAGTGGAAAGACAGTTTCGGGCGAGTATAGGATGTGGAGAAGCTCAATTTCTATGTCTTAGGCCTGACTTCTTTGAGAAGCTGTCGCCACCGCGATTTGCGTTGGCGTGACGGAGAGTTTGTAGAAGATTGCCTGAAAGCTATGAATGTAACATTCCAAAAGAACGGATGATTTTTTTTTAGTTTTCTAGGAATTTTTTTATTGACTCGATCATAGTTGAGAGGGGCAAAGCACCGCTCGCGTTCTCGGTTGTTTCTCTGCAGTGCATTCCTGAACTTGATAATGTCTGAAGTACTTTGTTTTGGTGAGTAGGAATGTCACGACGTGTGTTCTTGAATTAAAACTTTGGTTTGGGCTTGTTAGTCCGTAATGATAAAATGTTAGAAACCGAAAAACAGACCAGGACAAGTAGAAAACGCAAACGACATGGACAGCTGCTGGTTGTCTATGTCGTTCGTAAGGTGTATTACATAACACTCTATGACATGGACGTGTAAAGTCGCTGTCTGTTCATGTCGTCCATGACGTGTTTAATAGGTATTGGAAAGGATGGGATCCTATGCTATTATAATGTTATATCAGCCCTCAGAGTTACTATATCACAACTCGAGAGAGCTGGTATTATTTTTAAACAATATAAACTAATAAATAAATGTACATCGCAAAAAATACATGTTTTAATACGGTATATATTTTTTAAATGCATTCCTTTGAACGTGGCAGCCTTTCTTTACAGCTTTAGTATTTCTCTGCGTTCTTCTTACAAGTTCATATGAATATAATCCATGCAGCAGTTGGGAGAAAGAGTTCCAGTCAAAAGTGGTGAGCGTCTAGATACTTTTCGTGTGTACCCTCCTTGTGTTCACGGAACCGGTCACGTGATATTAAAATATCTCATATCCGCCGAGAGGAATAACCGCATTCACTACCAAACAGCCCGTGGGCTAACTCCCAATCCCTGCCCCTTTTGATCTTAATGAGCTTCGTACCGGCATGCAGTCGTGAATCACTACCGCCTGATGCATGTCAAATATCTTAGGTTTGCAGTGGTACTACACTGGTTAAAATTATCAGCTACAGCGGAAACATCAGACACCTAATGGACTAACTTCTCGCAATTTATACAAACACAAATCACGAAACAACATATTATTACAAACGCACACAAATATACAGACTTAGCCACACACGCTGACTCACGTGAAAGAAGAGAGTCACTGGTAAACTTTTACAAGGACATGCGAAAGCAAGTGAGCAAGTGCCGGGGGAAAAGTGCACGCACGAGTGAGTCAATCCGACACGAAAGTAGCAAACAAACACAAGAAACGGAGTGCGTCCGAAGGGAATCGTGGACGGTTCTTCGATGGAGAGCGGCACTCGAGCACGCGCCAAGTGTCCTGCCCACTCTCGCTTCCAATCACGTCTATTCAGGTCCGAACACGGATTGTACGAGCACGCGACGCAGCATTCATTAACAGAGCCCAGATGGCTGCTCGACGCGCTTTTTCTTATCTCTACCTTCGCCCCTTATCCGCTTGTCCAAGCTCTCCACCCTTTGCGTGCGACTGTTAGGTACTTTTATCTTCTATATTGTTGAGGAATATATTTATTTTACTTTACGGACATGTTGATTCATGGTGCTCTGATTCACCAAAGAGATTGAAACACTGACAGCTGCAAAATTTGGTGTGAAAAAGTAGTAAATTAGAAGAAAACAAATAAGTAATGAAAAAATCAGCAGAACCCATCCTTTGGGAATGATTATCTACGTTAATGCGAATAGCATCAAACGGTGCGGAGTTATGCGCGTTCGTCAGGTGGCCGGCACACTCTAGATACGCCAGCCCACTCTTGAGGCGATTCTAAATTTGTTGACACTTTCACAGCAATGCGCACCATCTCCGCAGCCCAGCACGTGCGTTTGTGTCACTTAGGAAGGCGAGCAAAGCACGCGCCATACGCACAAACACTCAAAATGGTACCGACCAGACTTTCTGGCGTCTCAGCTAGTCTCAACCAACGGTACTCTAAACGGTTGTTTATATCTTTACCATAGGACGCTTTACAGCGCTGTCACAGCTACCGGTGCGCGCGCGTTCCATGCACGAGGGCTCATTCCGCTCTCGTGAGGCTGAGCACGGCTGCTACATCACCCTCTCCCGAGCGCGGGAGAGGGTGAGCTAGCGGCCGCTCAGCCTCACGAGAGCGGAATGAGCCCTCGTGCCTGGAACGCGCGCGTATCGGTAGCTGTGACAGCGCTGTAAAGCGCGTCCTATGGTAAAGATATAAACAACCGTTTAGAGTGCGTTGAATGACTGCCTTCATAGCTCTGTGGTTAGCGCGTCTGCCTGCTGATCAAAGGGTCAACGGTTGGAATCCCAGCCGGCGCCGGTCTTTTATTTATTTATCGACCCGCGGCGTAAGAGGTTAGATAGCCAGATAGATAGATAGATAGATACATAGACGAAAAGTGCGTGAAGTATCCAAAGAATGCTATTCGCATTAAAAGCAGTAGGGTGTTATAAATGAATGTGTAGCATTTGCTATCCTGGGGAAGACGGCAAGGTAGAGGCGACCCTGCGGCGAAAGAACTGCACATTAAGCGGTTTTCACGCGGGGGACAGATCGGCGGAGGGACTTGCGTGACGTCGATAACCGTCGCACTTGCTTTGTCATCTTCGTCGTTCACATCCGACAAGGTGACGTGGAGGAATGTCGGTGTTCGCAGTCTAAGTTAGCGGTTTCCACTCTTAATATCACCCCAGACAGTTTAGCGAGCTCTACTTTTGAAACCAAATAGCTTAAAGGATAGCTGAAGCAGTTTTGTATTTATTAAAACACTTGATTCCTTTTGAATCCCAGTTCAGACATTACAAATATCACAGAAAGTAAGCTATTTAAGGCACCTAGTACCTAAAGAAACGCATTTGAACTTGCGTTGAACAACGCCCCTCCGCGGCAGCGGGAAGGGATTGAAAGGAGAGGGTAAAAGCAAAACGTCAGAAAAGAACCCTCGCGTGTGCTCTTCGGCTTGCAGAGCCATCACCGTGCGTCCTGGCTACTTGCTGTGACTGCGTGTTGGTGAGCTCGTTGGTGGGTCATACTTCTGAAACATTCCAGCTGAACGTAGAAAGGTACGTGCAGAGAGAGAAAGAGAGAGAGAGAAAATAAATTACAAACACACTGCTGGACTGGCAACCATTTACGGAAGACAAACCTTTCCTTCATCCACGGACATTAGTTTCAGATCTCGGAACTGATGGGTATGGAAGAATACGTTTATCTTCAGGAAATGGTTGCAAGTCCAGCAGGGTGTTTGTTCCAAGCATTTTTCAACAGAAGAGGCAGGTACCTCATCGAATCCGAGGAGCTTGCGCGAAGCGGAAACGAAACGAGCTAAGGATTGCCGGTTGATCGTAATGTGAAACAAGCACCTTTTATGACGTCAGGGCTCGACCATCCAATGGCGTTCGGCGGTGGCTGGCGGTGGCTGGCGGCAGCATGTTTTCTTCATTTTTTTCACGTTTTGTGTTGTTTTGAGGACAAGCGATGAGGGCGATTCAATTCTCCAGGAAAAACTACACAAATATATTACCTCATAAGAAAAAGAAAAAAAGCCTTCAGATTGTTTTTACCTACAAAGATTATTGAAAACAAACTAATCCGCCGCCAAACAAGGATAGTTTGTGCCGCTTGAACATCTCTCCCTCCCTCCACATCGTGGCTGACGCCATAGCGCCGCATCGCAAATGCCTGACGTTTTCATCGCGTAATGAGCGCGCCTGAAAGAAATCCCCGATATTTCTCGCTCCTGTGAATATCGGTTTGAGTGGTATTCACACGAAGAAGAAACCCCGGGGATTTCTCTCCAGCACGCGCTTCATGCGACGAAAACGTTAGGCGCTGCGGGGCCTGGCGTTGTCTTCCCGTGATGTGCGTGATGGGGATAAATTCTCGGTATTTCTCCCTCCAATGAATACTGCTCCAACGCTGCGAACCCCGGAAGCATTCAGTTCCTGGCTAGTTCGCAAATTTGCGTCGGTTGCGTTCGCAGAGACCAAAGCGACAGCAACCATCGGAACACCGTGACAACGGTACCTCATGAGAGTTGCACGAAGCACCGTCTTCAAATGATTGATGTGTTCCGGAGCCATTGTCCCGATGACTTTCCCGTTGGTGTCTTTTCGGTCGCTCTGAACGCAATTGTTTGAACCAGGTTCTAAACATTCCGTTCGGTCATCTTAGTTTATTTTCGCAACAAAATTTAATTGAAATTGTTTGCAAACTTGCTAACTTAAAAAAAGAGAAGAAGAAATGCCATCAAGGGCATTAGTGTTTATTTTGTGCCAGGATGTCGGGCCGTTTTGAAAGGAAAACTTCAGTGTTTTAGTATAGCGCTACCGCCTATACTTTGCATCATAATAAAGCCTCCGACATTTGCGCGGATTGCATTAATGGGGCACTGAACTCGATTTTAAGATCGTCCTTTTGTGGTGACAACTCAATCTAGACGCTCAAAGCATCCCAATAAACCCAAAATCACAATCGTATGTAGCTTATCTCCTCGTTAAAAGCGTGTTCAAAAGATCGCGATACTCCCTTTTTGGGAAGAATTTTCTTCCGAGTGAAGTGGTCGACGAAGGGCGCTTGTCGGCGAATTGCAAGCGAAGGCTTCGCCCGCGGAAAAAAGAGGAGTTTTATCCAAATGTGTACCTATCAGGCTCTACTTCTAAACGAGTTATAAAAAAAAAACATTCGAAATCTGCACGTATTGTAGGGTTTTCATTGGTCCACATCATCTAGTCCGCGAGAAAAAAGAGTCCACACGTTTTTCTCTTGCCCTGAGATGAATAGGCAGTTATGTAATATAGGACTTGGTGTATGTGCGAACTAACACATTTTAAACAATATTAGATAAAAAACGACCTCTTTCAAATATGACTTTAGTGCCCCTTTAAGAGCGACCAAAACGACAGAAACGACGAAGTCACCGGGAGAACATTTCCCCGAACGTGACACACAACGCAAGAGGTAGCTTTGTACAGCAATCATGAGGTACTATCCTCCTGGTGTCTCGATCATTGCTGTCGTTGTGGACGCTGTGAACGCAACCGACGTGTGTGAACCAGCCATAACTCTGACTGCATGCCGACGCTTTGATCGGATAGAGCCAATCCAACATCGCCAGAAATGCATCATCACGGCGCTCGTTCGTCGTTTTGTTCGTCTCTTATTACCGGCTGAAGCGATCAGTAATGGAAAGAAAAGAACTGGTTTACGGGGCAATCACCGCGCGTGATTTCCTTACTCGGTGATGTCAAGCGCACGACAAAGGCGAATGCCTCCACTATGCACTTCTGACGCCGCTGAATCTCTACCGCAAGATCGTATCATCGGCTGCGGTCGAACTTTGTAGTGAAACGGACTAGACTACTCTAAGCTCACACCGTGATTTTGAGGCACGCACATAAGGTAGCCCCCGACTTCCTGTCAAAGAAACTAAGTGTGTCGTATGTACGTCAGAGCGCCGTAAATTGGACTGACTCAACGGGCGACTTGTCTCTCTATTACAGATGAGAAATTTAGCCAGTGCGGCACAACCGCTAGAGTGAGGCCTTTTGCATGCACCAAGCAGTAGTGTTACATGACTGCACGCCGGTAGGATGCTTATCCAGACCGAAGCGGGCAGGAGTGTACACATTCCGAGCTGCTGTGCATTAACACGCTCAGTCACAGTTTCCCCCTACTCTCCACTATAACCGCGCCGTAGCTATCGGTAAGTCTGTGTTAAGACTGCCTATTTGTGGCTGTGCCGCGCTCTGTTGTGGCGCAATGTGGATATACTATAAACGAACATTAGAGGGAAACATCTGGGCCTCGAAACACGTGGTGAGGGGAGGGGTCGTACAACACGTTCCTGAAAAAGACAATGACGCTTGAGACGTTGAAAACAAAAGAAAGGTGGCACAAAACGGCGATACTTTGTTTCACCTCAACTAGGTAAAGAGCGGTCGCTACGGCACTGTCGAGCCGAGAAGAGCGCCGAAGGCGAAGCACGTGACAGCCATTAACAAATGTACGGGACTGGCAGCGTACCCCAAGCAGTTGGTGAAGTCAAAAGGTAACTCCCATCTTACCCGGACTCTCTTCTGTATGTCTCAGACGTTGCTTTTCCTAGCCTACGATGATAAACCGATCACTTACAATATGTAGAAAAGCCTCTTTCTTCTTCTCCTGCCCATGGATCCGACAGCACTGCACATTGCTATAGTCGGTGACAGGACAAGTACGAAGTGGAAGCTCCTCCCACCTCTTGCCACTTCAGCAGAGCGAACGCTGGATGGGAGGCGACTTCCTCTCTGGCTTTCAGTCTGCTGAAGTGGGAAGAGGTGGGAAGAAGTTTCCCTAAACTCTTAAACTCTCATCGACGACAGTGAAATAGGAAATATTCACGTGTCTCCCTCAGATAAACTGATTGGCTCAATGGGTGCATTGCGTCCGCAGTCTGCCAAGTTACGGTGATACGGAGTATAGTAAAAATGGGTAGCTACTCCGTTTTACCTAAACAATTAAAAGTAAAAGAAACTGCGTAGCCACAGGAGCACAATGAGCAGGTTCTGAGCACGTCTTAATCGGTGCAACAGCGATTCTCAAATGTAGTGTTTTTACGCATCGTACTCTCTGTTTCCAACAACGAAAAAAGTTCTGACGTACGCGACGAACAAAGAACACAGGCAACGGGATGTCGCGTATATAGAGTAAAAGCTAGTCAGCTCTCCGTTACCGCATATATTGCCACCAGCTCGTTTCCACTCCGCTGGACTTTATATAAGGACAGGCCTGAAGGCTCCTTCCCCCTCGCTTGCCCAGCGGGCTCTCCCCTTTACTCGCCAGCGGCGGGAACTCTTTCGTATTCTGGCGAGGCAGGGCTCAGCCAGCGGCTCCCGGCCCCACCTCGAGACCGCTATATTGGAACGGGAAGCGGCACGGACGCCGGGAATGTTGATCGCTTTGTCACGGACCCGTGTCCTATGCCACGGACACGGCTGGAAAAGGGAAAGAGGGAGGAGGGAGGAAACTGAGCGCGAGGAGGCAAGAACAGAGGAGGAGGTGAGTTCGCTTCTAGGCTCCAAGTACGGGATCGGTATACTGGGAGGCTATCTTGTTAGCGCGGTCTGTCTTGGCCTCGTACCCTTATTGCTGCGGGCTCGGATGTGTTGCTTGAGTGTTTTGTTGGCTACGAGGGAAACTGCGGCTCTGGGCTTTCCGGGATGAGTCGAAGGGAACCAACAAGATGGGTTTGGGGAAGGAGCGGCCACGGTGTCCTCGGAGAAGGGTAAAGGCAATACAACAGCGAAGATGGACAGGAGGGGAACGAGGGAGACGTAGGGAAGAAGCCTGGGGGAGACTTGGGAACAAAGGGGAGATTTGGTGGATGGAGTTCGGCGAGGCCTATCGGGGTTGCGATGGAGTCGTTTCGTGAATGGTGGAAATTCGGGACTCTGAAGCGTTCGGCATTCGTGCGGGACGGCGCTCCCTTGGACGAGAGGAATTTGTTAAAACGGGAAGAGGCCCGCGGCGGAGTGAAGGAGACGGGAGAGCGAAATGATTGAAGGTGACGGCGAGGTTTGGCGCGGCGGAGTTCGCAGCAGCTTCGGAGAGCCGCATTGTTCTCTGGGGAAAAGATTGGGACGAGGGGAGCATGAATAAATGATGAGGAGGGAGTCAAGAATGAGGGATTGTGCGACGTGGGACGGGCGAGGTCTGAAAGAATGCTGCAAAGCGCGATTTGGGAAGACATTCAACGCGGTGCTCGAAAGCCACAGAGATTTGTAGCTTTATTATATTTCTTTGGTCCGCGTCGGTAGCGGCTCAGAACCGTTCGACGATGCTTTATGACAGGCTTATTGTTATATTAGAGTATTAATCGAATGAGATATGGGAAGTCATCTAATCAATAAAAGTGTCTGGAAACGAGGGAGTCAAACTAGAGGCTTTCTTGTGTGCTTTAATGACAGGGAGTGGAAACAATTGAGGTATTTCGTACTTCTGCATTGGTTTGATTGCGACATTAGCAATTAAACAAGGGAAAGGCAGAGAAAACAATGTTCGCAAGAGATTAGCTTTCCCAGGCGCTACCACCATGCGAGTTATCGAAGAAAATCATCGTTTTTTAAGGCTTAAAAGTATCGCCCAAAGCCTTTGTTCAGTTGCAAGTTTGAAACTGGAGGTTCGACTGCTTCTGGAAACCTTAAAACTTTGAGCAATGTTCGACGAAGTTTGACTTGTTGGACAGTGTTCACCGTGTAAAATAAAACAAGTAAGAACTTTTTGTAATTTAGCAAGCTTTTAAAGAACACATTACTCCCGTTAAATATAGCACTTTTCCTGCGCTAGTCGGTGTCAGGCCGTTTTTAATTTCCGCGAGCGCACATAATAATTGGGACTTGATTCCATCTTTCGTCGAACTTCGCGTTAGGGTTTGGAAAAATAGGACATGTTCTGAATCCAACCTCGTCAAGTTCGCCACAGATCTTTTTACAAAGCTTACATCAGCTTTCTTCCACAGCGCGCGGAGCCTTTCGAAAGTTCCAATTCGATGTTCAGTGATTCCGATACGTTCTGTTTTTGTTCTGCCCTACGCAGATACAGGAACAGCATGAGAATTGGGAACTCTACATTACTATAGATATCAACAACTGCAACACCAACCTGGAGCAGCATCACCGTCAACAGGGGGAACCAACAACAAAAACAGCGAAAAGAAACAACAGCAAAAAGCACATATTGACACGGCAAATAAAACTTTAAAACATCCGAGCCCTTTTTAAGCCCGAGTATCCGGAGGGGGCGCTGCTGGCGGATGCATTCATGCGTCGCGCCGGCGCATCATAGATCGCGCCCACTTTTCGGGAATTCCACCAGGATGTCGATTCCCCATCCTCCACGCCGACTGCATGGGCAGCAAAGGGAAGAGGGGCATTTCTGTGCGGAAACTGCACGCCGTGGTACCTCTGTCGTATTTCATTTTAGATTACGGTATTTTGTTATGTTTATCCGCGGAGCAGTCTCGCTCCCGTTGCGTCCGGTAATGGATTGTCTTCCAGTTGCTCTACGTGCTTCTCGGTTTATCTCGTTCGTTCTCTTTCCGCTGCGAGGCTATACCGGCGGCGTGCGAGTTTCTCTGCTCCGGATGGAGAGCGCGCATCCCCAATGTCCGAGGGAAAACTCGGGAATCGGGACTGGAGGGCGTCGATGCAAGCCGGCTCGTTGCTTTTCTCCACGAAAGAAAGACGCCGGTATGTCAGGTCGTTGAACCTCTGAAATAACTTCTTTTTTTTTACGTTTCGGCCTACGCTATAGTTATTGACAAAATAAGAACGCAAAGGACATCTCTTTTGGATGCCCGATCTGCAGCAGGTGCACATTGCCTTCCGTCGAGCTTTGGCAGCTCGCGCACGATCAAAGCTCGCGGGATGCCTAAGTGTTCTCGAAGGGAGGAAGTTCGCGCTAGAAGCTGGACAACGGAAAGTCATACCTGCCGTTCCCATTCTACCAGTAACTGATGTTACTGTACCGTCAGGTGGTGCAGGTCGAGAGAAACAGTTTATTTTCTTTATTTTTACCTCTCACTTGGAAACTAAGTAATTGAGTAACTGATGTTACAAACCCTTCTGTGTATTTCGGGCATCCTCATATAAAGATCTGAGTGTGTGTTTTCATCTGTGCTTGCGCGGCTGTTCATGTGTGTGCTGCAATGTGCTCGTGCGAGATATATGATTACGCTGCGTGGAGTGCGGACTTCCACATTCAGATCCGAATACTATAGTCATATCCTGCTGGACGATTTCTAGGAACAGCATTTGACTGATACGAAAATTAACCGTTACAACACCCTTACAATCGGGTTCAAATGAAATAGGAACAATGACGGAGCTTCGAACCCACTACCGGCGCAGCTTCTCAGCTTGGCTTGTGCTTGGCGAGGTTCTAACTCATCGGAGTAGAGCGATGGAAGGTTGTGCGTCCTACTCCGATGTGTTTGAACCTCGACAAGAACAAGCCAAGCTTTGAAACAGCTCCGGTGGTGAGATCGAAGTTCGTGACTGTTCGCCTTTCATTTGAACCCGATGCTATGTTCAAGGAAAGTTATATTCAATTTATTGCTCTTTGTCCGCACGTAGTTTGAAGCTAGAAGATCGAATAAAGTTCCATATTTAAACAGACCTCTTAAAAAAAATTGCGAACGCTCGTCAAACATTTTCTTCTTCGAGGCTTTCCAGTTATGTTTTACAAAGCCTCGCCTCACCACGCTCATGGATTAAGCTTCAAGACACGACGCTCGCTCGGCTCCATCCTTCTCGAAACACGTCCTCATATTACAGCTCCAAGACCTCGGGCCATTTCAAGACTATCTTCCTCAATATACTCGGTGCTGTCGACTGCCCGTGTGTTTAGCGGAAGCAGCCTCCTACCGCCGTGCGCGCAGTGAGACGCGTCAAAGGAGACTAAACAGACGCGCACCACAACAGAAAATAAATATCCGAAATCGTTGAACCCTGCTCAAGGGCGATAGCGGCCCCGCTGGGCGTCTATTCGAGCCTTCGGAAGTCTGGTTTCTCTCCTGTGCCGCGCGTGCTTGAAGCCTTTGCGCGAGCTTCGCGGTGTGTGTGGCAACGCTCCACGTGAACGCCTGTTTGAGGCCGGATTGCACTTGGCGCTTACGGGAATTCGTGTTTTCCGCTGATAGTGGCCTACACGTCTCCTCTTTGTTTCTTTTCTTCTTTGTTTTGCTTCAGTTTAGGCTCTTAACGCCGCCTTGTTGGCTTTCGTCTCACGTCTGGCTGCGTACCTCAACGCTTGCTCGTAGGGTTACGGACCGCGCGTGTTCTGTGCGCCTTGTTTAGTTGCTGGGTTGTGGTCGGGTCGAAGCCGGCACCGTAGCCAAGCAAAAGCTGTAGTCGACTACGGAGCAAGTAAAAGCCGAAGTATCGGCCTTTGTTGGAGGCCCGGTTTTCGACGGCTGTGGCCTTGCAGGACAAACAAAGAGAATAACGGAAAGCGGGTATCAAAAGAAGGTTTTGAGTGATAACACTGGTAACTCCTCTTTTATGACATGAGCCTCCAAGTTTTATTTCACCAATACTGATATTGTACCAGGTTTGTACTATAATATGTTTGGTCATCGTTACCTATTCGATATAATGTGTATAAAATATCTCCTCGGAACTTGGGTTTTACTTGACCGTTTTAATATTGCAATTATTGCTCTGCATCCTTTATGCCCCTATATCATATATTCCAGCTTTATTCCATGGCGTCGGCTTACATAACAACATAAAAAATGGCCCATGTTGCTCATTCATCTTTTTTTGTCTCATAAGGCTGAGTGTATGCCTATACAGCCGGAAGTTAGCCAGCCTCAATGGGCGTCTGGTGTCTCAGCTGTAGAATAGAAATGTAACAAGTCCAGTACAACCGCTAGTCTTGGGTCTTTTACGCGCACCACGAAGTAGTAATGCACGACCGCACAACAGTTAGATGCTCATCCGGATCCAAGCTCGCAGGGGTGGAACTGAACCCTGAATCCCTGGGATCTGCAACGCGAGTTTTCAGTACAGGTGCTCCAAGCTGGTGTGAGGTGGTATTTCTTTTTTAGCCCACTTGACCACCGACGCCCCGATTATACGCCTCGAAAAGAGTAAGTGCGAAAGACAAGTACGAGTATAGAAGACGAAAGGTAGAAGAAAGCAGCTAGCTCTTGTCATGTCCAGTCTTCTACTTGTCCACGTCGCTCGTGCAACCGTTTTTGAGTCGTCTGCTCATTCTTACCCATGTCACGAAAACAAATACTGTGCTCTTTCGATTTACTTGCACATGGCCCACACCGATGCAGAAAAATGTACCGCGGCGCAGAAAAGTCCAGGGTAATATACTTCCGGTGGCGTTTTGAGGTTTGGGCAGCACTGGTAACCCAAACACGCCGGTGTGCACCGAGGGCAGGCGTTGCAGGTAAATCGAAAGAGCCCACTAGTGACATTCGTTCTGGCATATATTCATATTCACATTTCTTCCGCTATAAAAGGTCGTCCACTCCGTGGATCAGAGAAGTCGTTAGGTTTATGATCAGCTCTAGTGTACGGTGACATTAATAGTAGCCATTGATTATAGAACGGTGCCTAAAACACGTTTTCCGACTGGTGTGTTTAGCGTCCTCTATTCCGCCCACACATCAAAAGTGAAACCGAAGTGGCAACAAATGACGTCACAGCTGCCGGCGTGTCACGTTGTTGGATGTCGCGATTCTAGTGGTTGCCACAAGAAGCCCCCGGCAAAAACGTACGTGGGAACGCGAGCGTCGCTGTCGTGACGACAGTGTCTCTGACGTGACGACGACAATGTGTCACGTGTCACGTGACACATTGTTGTGACACATTGTGGAACGTGTCACGACAGAGACACTCGCGTTCCCACACACGTTTTGCCCCACACCTGTCCACTGAAGCTTCCTTTGAAGTATCATGCCTCAAAGCAGTTGGCGTAAAAACAGTCAGCTGCCGCATCTGATACCTCTGTTATTACACCGCCAAGATTCCGGTCGGCGACAAAGTCACACTTTTATGACGTCATCAAGAGGAAATGTAGGCACCGTTCGTCAGCACGCGGTAAACACACCAGTCGGGGACGCGGTCCTGGAACCATAATTGCGGTATATGCAATTTCTAGAGTTGCAGCTTCACGTATATGAAGCACGCATTGCCAGTAAACTCATAATTTATGGCGCACAGCTGACACCAAGCTCATGCGGGCAGTGTGAGTGGATATACCAAGCTTGTTTGAGGACTCCTTGGCATTTTAGGCTCAGGACAGGTATACCCAGTGAGGAGTATACAGTGCGCCCGTCACAAAAATAAGGGTATACTGAGCGCGGATATTTGGAAGAAATGGAGAAGGTTGCTCAAATCGAAACTATTATTTTTGTTTTTACTACCGATTAAGATAAATTTATATCACTTGAATATTCATTGTTTAGAAATAGCCAGCGGGAACATAATGAATTTAAATAAAATGTGCACTCTTACTTAAACTATATACGATCCTGAAGATCCATAAACAAGAAAAGAACGCATTTTTACAAGGATTTAGTTGGAAAGAAATATTAACGCAAAGACTATTGTTTTCAAAAATATTTTCTCGACCATTATTCGGAAATGGGTTTCGATAGCACCTCGCTTTTTAAAAGCATCGTACTTCAAGATATGCGTACGACAAAACATAGACTTGCTCCAGGTTGGCGTGGATTGTGGTCTGCGTTCACCGTTCCTCGTGGGTCGGCGGAAGAACATGTTTTCTGTATTAATTAGACTATCCTCACTTCAAAGATTAACAAAAAACTCAATTGAAACAAATATATATATATATATATATATATATATATATATATATATATTTGGCGTTCACAACGGCGCGTGTGTGAACAAGCTGTGTATATATATATATGATATACAAAGCGACATTACACCCCTTACAGCGACATGGCAGCGCTGTTAGTCAAGCTGTGTATATATATATATATATATATATATATATATATATATATATATATATATTATATATATATATATATATTATAATATATATATATATATATATATATATATATATATATATATATATATATATATACAGACATAAAGCGCTTGACATTAACACACCGTGTGAGTGCTGTAAAAACCGTTCGAAATTTAATACTCCCACGCCGCTCACAAGATGGTAAAACATCCCCGCTGTGATTGCACCGTGCTGTTCGAATTATATAAGAAAAAAAAAAGAGCAAAACGGTCCGTACAATCTCTGCGCTGGAAAATTCTTCTGATTAAGTTTAATGAAATTCCCAGCTGAAAAGCGAACTGGACGCAAAAGCTATTAAATCCAGCGGTGAAGTTTGCCTGTAAGACAAAAGCTCCGACTGACCTCTGCTCGAAACTCAATTTCGCAGTGTGAGCCAGAAAGTTAGGAAATGAGCTAGTCATTTGTTTCTAGTTTGTTCCTATTTTTTTTTTCATTTGTTACTTGCAAAAGCTCGGAAACTCAACTCTGCAAGCGATCGTCAGGTGATTAGTTAAAGCCACCTTTTTCTTTTCAATATTTCAGCACACAATGACGAACAAGATTAATTCAGGAATGAAAGCTGCTCGGAGTGTATAGAGGAAACAATGGCACGTTCTCTAACCTTCTCCCCTAAATCTCCCAATCCAAAAACACGGTTTATAACAAAATAAAATTCGGATGGTGAAATCTTCCATAATGGTTCATTAAAAAAACGGAACACGCTGGGGAAAAGAAAAGAAGGCTACCGGTTTCTACCGTTCTCTCACTTGTTTTGAAAAAAAAATTTTGTCTTTAGTTTTTGGAAGATATTACACATTCTTAATACTCAGAGTTGCTTTTGTGCGATGGGCGGTGAAAAACAATTATTAAACCAAATTTTAACCTTTTTTGTTTTTTAAAGAAAAGTTTGTTTTAAAGTAATGGTCTGATCGCGCCACAATCATGTCAGTGGCGGAAGCGAAGCTGGGGAAGTCCGAGGACCCTATCGTCCAAAACGCGGTAACCGGAAGCAACTAAATTCATTAAACCCTTTCACTAAAATTCATCTTTCACTCACCTCCCCTTTTACCGGTTTTCTTACGTCTTACACCCGACTGCACCAACCGTCTCCCTTCATTGTATGAAGACACGCCCTCCTCGTTTTTTGTTTTGTTTGTTTTTATCCTTAAGAATGGTTGCTTTATTTGGGTTGCACTTTTTAGCGCACCATCTTTTCAAACAAAAAAAGAATATATATTTAGTTTTTTTTTATTTTTTGTTTTTAGTCTTTTGCAGAGCTTAAGTTTGTGTGCTAGTCGAACACGGTGAAGAAAAGTCAGCTCCGCGTTCGCCGGAAACAAATATTAGGGATGAAATGCAGACACCAGAGTTAGTTGCAGCGTACAATATGGCTGCCCTCCTATTCATTTCTTTTTTTTTTGTAATTACGCGGTAGCGTGCGAGAAGGTGAGCGCACGGGAAACGACGTGGTTTTGCGTGTGTGTTTGTATGTGTCTGTGTGTACGTAAGGGGGGGGGAGGGGGAGGTGGTTCGCGCCTGTTTTAAATGATCGGTTCCGAAAAGGAGAGCGTGTGGCTGCCGACCCGATAATTAGGGAGGACAAAGGCCTTTGGGAAGAGGGAGACTGGAAAGAATGGGGAATTTGGAAAGAAGGATGGTTGTTCGGAGAAGCCTGCCAACGAATCTGGGGCGACTCGTAGCGTCCCAAACGTCGCTCTCCGATTCTCATTGTGCGTCGGACGTTTTGAGCGATAAGCGGTCCCAACTGAGCCGGGCCTGTGTCAATCGTGCAAGCGTTGGCGCTATATATTTTTTTTTTTATTGTAGCCGGGATTATTCTGGTTATGGCAAATGTTTCGTTTACGATTCTTCTTTTTTTTTTTTCAGGAAGAACGAGTGGTTTTGGCATCATTGTGTCCCATAGAGTTCTTTTCAACAGCTTTCTATAAAAAAAGAAGGAAGAAAACCAGAACGACGTGAAAAAGAAAAGAACAAACACAAGAAAACTTACGCAATAGAGTGCACGTGAATGACAACACATTGATAATATCAGTACAGATTATTGTTTTCTCTTTTGTTGCCAAATGATGAATGAAGAATGTTTCGCGTGCCATTTGTCGGCGTAAGTGACGGGTGCAGACATTTTGTTTTCTTCTATGGAGACTAAAACGTTTTCAGTTTGTATTTTAAGATGAGCATCTCGAGGGTATCTATTATGGGCAGATAAACTTTTTGCATAAAATGTCATTTCTTACAGTGAGAAATTACACAAAGAAGCTTCCTTACAGGTATTGTGGTTACACGTCTAGGATAGTCAAATTGTAGAGTCGAAGAAAATGATTCGTTTGGAGGAGTTCGTATGAGCACACATAAACAAGCACACAGTTTTCAGAACAACACTCGCCGGCGATACAATTCACGTCTAATAATTGAATTTGAAGGTCTTACACTCTGTTTGACAGGATAAATGCACGTATGATGCGCACAAGCTACAAAGCAGCGGCCAAGTGTTCGATCTGGGTCGTCCCTTTCGGCGTGACCTTTTAAACGTGGCTGTGTGAGCGCTGATTTTGGCAAGACTCGTTGCTTTGAGCGCTGACAGGCACAGCGAACCCACCTAAAAATGTACAACGTCTTTGTTTTTTAGCGTAAAAAAAAAAAACTACTCGTCGCGGATCGCTTATTCTGCGCCCACATGCAGCGCTATAGCGAACCGAACAAGATGGTGAAGTTCGAGAACGAATCGTTACCTCGTTCAATAGTTATAACTTATAGGTGATTTTCTGGAAATTTAAACGGGACAATGGGGCCCGATTTTGCCCCTTCTCGGAAGATGGTGCCATCCAGCTTCATATATTCGCTTCATATAACGAGCAAATGGCAGGCAAGATAACTTGAATGCACAACACCATTGATGGTTTAGAAGTTGCTTCCCGAAGTAGCGCCATTGCTGCTTCCGAAGCAAACAAGGTGGCGGAGAAGAGGAAGGCGTTGGTAGAGGAGATGGGGGCATACCTGCTGGAGGAAGAGGGGAAACACAGGCAGGCCCCGGAGAAAATGTGGCAGGAGTTTGAGGAGAAGCTACACTTGTCGAACGAAGCACTTCTTGTTGAGCAGGAGCGTGTGGCGAAGGTGATAGACAACGATGTGGCGCTGACACTGTACAAGCGTCTGCTGCCCCCTCTGAAGGAGGATGTGCTTCAGCTCAAGGCTGAGGCGCAGGAACGCAATGGACATGCTACAGAAAGCCATCGAGGAGTCCAAAGATGACCTGGAGCAGTGCAAAGCAAGGCAACATTCGGACGACTGCTCCAAGCTGAAGTCACAGCTGGACGATGCCGTAAGGGATCTCACAATTCATCTGAAGATGTCAATCAACCAGAAGTGCGATTTCGAGGAGAACGCAAAGAAGCTGAAGCAAGAGCTAAAGGACAACGTCGAGGAGCGCAAGACTGCAGGACAAGAGAGGATTGTCTATGGTGAAGGAGTTGAAGAGGCAGTTCGAGACGGAAAGAAGACGGGCAGACAAGCCTCAGGAGAGACTTCAGAAAGTTCTCAACGGCAGGAGTCTCGGGAGATCTGACGACCTGTTTCAGCCCATTAGCTACGAGGAGCGCCAGCGCGGTGACTCCAAAAACAACAGTACTTCAAACTCTTTTTTTTTTTTTGGGGGGGGGCTTGTTTTTTTTGCAGACGCTCGTTACAAAGAGCAAGTGCCACATACATACATACATACATACATACATACATACATACATACATACATACATACATACATACATACATACATACATACATACATACATACATACATACATACATACATACATACATACATACATACATACATACATACATACATACATACATACATACATACATACATACATACATACATACATACATACATACATACATACATACATATTCAAAAAGCTCCGTTATTTTCCTAATAAAAAAGAAAAAGTTGCTTCTACTTTTGATATAGATAACGGTGAGTTCTGAAAATTTTGAAACTAGTTTGGACTGCTCGTGCTATATTTGGCCGGAGAATTATCGTTCGGCTATGCGCTGTTTATTCTCGCGTTAAAAAAAAAAACAGTATAAACACTTGTTTTGTTGTTGTTTTTTTTGTGGGGGGGGGAGACCTCTTAGTTATTTAGCAGGAAATGTGAAAATAGTTCTTAAATAATTCGTATGACCAAATACTTAATTAATTCCGCCATTAAGAATGACCAAATTCTTAATGGCGGTACAACTCGATCGAGTAACGTGCAAGTCGTTTCATAAGATAGCGAACGTCGGAGCGCGGTCTACACTACGAGCCGATGTAAGCAGCGTCAAAAGTGCAACATCACCGCGCTCATCATCTTTTTTCAGTGGGTGTGTTTTTTTCCAGTGTGCCGTTACGTTGAGATTTTAGTCCGCCATTGTGCAGGGATTTCACAGCTGCCAACAGAGCGCAGTATTTCGAAAGGGTTGTCTGCCGCGGCCGTGTCACTCAAACCGCGAAAACTGAATTCTCAAGTATAACGAACCGATTACATGTATTGGCAGCGGCAACTTCTCAACTCCGCGGGCAGAAGGCCACAAACTTTATATGAAATGATGGTTGTAATTATCGTTCACCTTACACCCTTTCACATTAAGTTGCAGTGCGATGGAGCTAATCAATCAGCTCTAAAAAAATTAAATCTCGAGGCGCCCATATTCTTCGTGCCTTCGATATCGCAAAATAAACCAACAACGCACAATAAATTCGCCGTGATCTAGCAGTTTCATTTTCTTTTTGGTGCATGATCAATGTCCTTAATATTAGCAAACTAAAAAAAACAAAAACAAACTGAGCTCTGTGTTTGCATTTTTGGTACTGCTTGATTGACTTTTTCAGAATGGTAGGCTGCGGTCGAACATAGAGTGAAACGACGTACATAACAGCAGATGAGCAGACTCGCACGAAAAAAGCAAGACAGCAAAACCTAAAATTTTATTGAATTGCCGTGCCCTATACACTAGTCGTGGCTCAGTGATTTTCTACCAGATAAAGCTGCGGGCATTCGATGCCATGAGTCGATTTTGCCTCGTAATATTTTTTTTCGGAAGTGGATACATTTATTGACCGGGCCAATAAACTCTAAAAACAAAGTGCGATCATTGCGCTATGTCTACAGCCCACAAACTTGTCAAACTGAGTATGTAAATACATGTAATCTCGCTTTATTTTTTTGTGCTCGATTTGGAATTAATAATATTATTTTGGCTTTATTTAACTCCTCTCCGATACATTTTTAAACGTCAGTCTTAATGCGTGAGCTTCACCAATATTATTTCAAGGTTTACTTTCTAAATTAAAAAACAAATCGACAAAAACCTCTTCCTATAATCCGTTTAACATATATAATCACCATCGTGGTAGATGGATCTCTTTAATTTTTGAGTCTTTGTGTATTAAGGCTACCTCGGATAGCTTTTTAATTTTACCGGAAATATGTTCCGACTTTTCCGTCATCGGTGATGAATATGCACAGAAATGTTTAAAGCCCGTCGCTGCTGAAGGAAAAATAAACCAGACATGCCAAAACAAAGCAAAACGTATTTGTAATGCCTAACTCTAGATATTTATTTATTCAAGATATTTGATACAACTTCCATTTTACTGTATATCAAAAATTTGACACAGGATAAATAAAATATTCATGGTAAGTATTAAGCGAGCGTAATTTGTTAACATGGATTACACTGGATATAAGAATAATCATATTACGTGTTTTTTTAAAGATAGAGTGAGTCGAAAGATAAGCTCTATATGTTAAACTTCCTTTTTTTAGAGCTTTTCTGGGTGTCTGTTTCTTTTTTCATCCGTCGTCTTAGGTTTTTCAAAGATGTTTAATTTTTTGTTTCATTAAACCTACACACTACGAAGAAGGTAATGTGGTATATCTTGTTTAAATAATTAATTGGGTGTGGGAATTTTTTTTCAAACCAGAACAGGTGGAAAATTGTTTACATAACGTGTTGTTAGTGAAGCATCTGCACGGACATGTATTTTGTTATCCGCATCCAACATTTGTACAAAGCGCGTCAGCAAAGGCTCTGCCTTGATTGCACTGGATCAGCAAGTTCATCCTCTACCGAATCTCAGCTGTCCCCCCCCCCTCCTTTTTTGTTTTATCTCCCCATTTGTGAGATTTGAACGATACAAGGTGAACGTGATCTCGTAGAAGCACATAAATCTCTTGCGCCTCATTCATTCAACGTTGCACTCCATTATATGTACTTTGAACAGTTGAGATCTGGAAATACGTGGTTGCAAAAGTGCTAGTAGCAGAAAAGTTTGGTAAGCAGAAGGGCATAACTAAAATATGCATTCTTAAATGAAAAAAAACTATAATAAAACTTGAAATGTTTGAGCGTTCGATGTGATTTCACGCCTCGGTTAAGATGCGCATAGGATCCGATTCACATTCCTATTCGAGTGTACCAGTTTTGTAACATTTACTCGAAAGAGTAATCGTTTGAAATTACAAATATTGGTTAGCAAATATTGAGTTAGAATACTTGATCACTTGACAAGCGGAGTAGTTGGCCGTTACTCGAAAAAGTAACCGTTACTTCTCCAATTACTTCATGTAAAAATGAAAAAAATATACGACAGCGTTTTTGCCGGTTTGAAAACGGGTATTTCACACTGCCCATCATTGCATTAGAATCACCGAATTAGGAACTGTACCTCTTGTCAATCCAACGATTCGCGTAAATCATCCTCCTGTCCGAGACTTGGTTTAAAGATTTCTTCGTAGGAAACTAGGTACTAAAAAGGGCGCCATAAGAAACAGAAGAGAGAAAAAGAATCGGTTACAGGTATATTTCAGTACTTCCAAAAGGAATCAAATAACTGTTGTGATTACCACCTTATAAATGTAATGAAAGTATTACTAACTTACTAAAAAAGAAAACATTCGATTACCTGAAATTCGATTGTTTGTAGTGAGTAGCGCTCAAGTCTGCCCTGTACCCGTATCCGATCTGATGTTCGCTGATTTTCGCGTTTGTTTTCTCTGTTTTTACGGTTTTATTGAGCTTGGGATCAGAAGGATTTAGAGAACTGTTTTTGCACACCCGATAAGGTACGCTCGCGCCCTCCGGTATGAGCTCGCATGTGCGAGTCTTCTCTGGTAGCGCATGCGCAGTTCGTACTGGAGGGCCAGTCGTACCGTATCGGATGTCCAAAAACGGTTTTCTGAAACTCCCCTTTATCCGCTAAGAACACGGGGTATCCAAAGCTCTAATTATAAGGCTCCGTAATTTACGATCAAAGCATAACCGAAGTAGGTTGCAACGCTTTCGTGTGACTGCTAACGTTAGACTATTCGTGACCCTAGGATGCCGCTCGCCCTCTCGCCGACGAACGAAGAACTAAAGGAGACGGGAGGACAGTAGAGACGCTGGCAGAGACTATCGGCATTGGTGCTGCTGTTACCGGATAGTTCTGGTCGGTGTTTTCGTGCATCCTGCACTTTTACCGAGAAAAATGCGAGGGCGTTAATATATGAATTGTTGCGTTCCGCCCCACACAACTTTTAAAAATCAGCGTGCTCTATTTTTTTAACGCACGTCAACATCTTCGTCGCCTGTGATGGGCTCCTGTTCTGACAGCATCGTAAGTGTTGTAATTTTTTTTTTTGCACAGTGCTTTGCGACAGGCGATTAGACGCATGGGAAATTTTTGAAAATTTATCACTGTCTCTTTCGTATTGTTGTGATTACCGCCACGTCCTCTATAGGGAATCAGATTTGCGAACAGATTTCCCTCAATCCTTCGAGCGGAAGCATTATAAGTTTGAAATAATGTTAACTAAAAAATCAATTGGTATTACCCTATGACTATAGCTTCGTGTTTACAAATAAATAAAAAAAATTGAAAACAAAAAAAACATTTGCCGGTGAATATTTTTGTTAAATCGGTTTTACTTCAATATATCAAAATTTCGACGTCACAACAAAAAATAAAAAGCAAAAAAGACGGTGTTATAATCTTCGTAAGAGCGGAGAATCAATGGTCCTGAGGAGATGCCGCTTCAGTTTCCTTCGAAATCTTGAACTAAAGCAGTTTGCATTTCAGCTCGTGAAAAATTTCCTCCGATTTAAAAAAAAAAAAAAATGGGAATCTAACAAAGATAATGTCCGCTCAACCACAAAGCTGCAACAATAATAAAACTGAAAACACCAAGAAAAATGACACCTAGGCACTTAAGACTGCTTACGTGTAGGAATGCAAAAAGCATTTATACGCGCAGCGCCTTCCTGCAAAGAATGCACGGCGTCATCATTTTTGGCATGGTGCTCCGGCGGTGACATCACGCTCCCCGACTGCGCAGGCGCGGCACCCGCGCCGGCTCCACGGCTTCCGTGACGATGCCTCTGCATTCCTCTGCTTTTGGCCAATGGGACTATAGGTGCCGCTTCTCTCAGACATAGGATATCGAGGTGCCGCTTTCTCGCTGCTACAGACAAAAGTTAGGTGCCGTTTTCTGCTGCTAGAGACAACGCCGGCTTTGATTCATGGGAAAGTTACTATTTTCGGTAACGAGTAACGATCGCTAATGATGGGTGAACGGTGGCGATCAAAATGTGCCCTGTTCTAACGGAATGAAGGTTTCGTCAATTTAATTTGGTATTCGATATTTGATATTTTACTCTGGCACAGGAGAGCCGCGGTGCCGCAGAAAGGCAATTGTCGCCCATATCATGAAGGCCCGCGGCACCGCAGCTAATGGTGATGCAGTGGTATTTCACAGTGCTGACTATGTTTGAATGGAGCTTGTGGGCAAGGTTGGCGGGATCATCTTATGGCTGATGATGGGATGGTGAAGAAAGTGAGGAGCGTTAGGCCTAGCAGCGGTCTTAACAACGGTAGTCTTCACGGAGCCGCCATGGGCTGCTCACTTCTACAAGGCCGTTTTCGAGAGCCTGGCGAAGGGTCCAACTTTGGATTATTAAAAAATAAAAGGCTCGAGGTAGACCTAAGCACTTCTTTTGAGTTGTGAATGCGAAAGCATACTCTTCGCTCCCTTCTTTAATCTGCGGCGTACAACGCGCTGACCTTGGGCGTGGAACAGTGGAGCCGCTGCCTCGCGGACACGCAGCGCCATCGGGTGAGAGATCGTTCAAACTGTAGCGTGCCTTGCGGCGCGAGGAAGGAAAATACAGCAATGTAGTTCCCAGCAGAACGAACCCCTTCCCTTGGTTTATTCCCTGCGCCGTATATATTGCCACGCGCCGTACAACCGGTAAGAGGCGAGCGAACGCGGTGACTAGTGATAACACAAGAGTGTGATAACACAGTTAGGATGACACCACACAAACTGACTCGCAGCTGCCAATGGGAGCCTCGTGGACGCGCTCCAGCCAATGGGCCGAAGTGTAAAAGGTGCCGTTGGCTAGCTTTGCGTGTGGTTTCATTAAGGTGCCGTGTTGCATGGTTTCTAAGCTGATGACGTCGGCTCGCTCCATGATTGAGTTAATGCTTTCCCATTAAAATAAAACAAAAAAAACTTCCTAAGGGTTATAAAATGTGTCTTCGGCGTATAGGAACTCAAGTTTGGGCCCGCCGATCCAAGAATATGGTAGAGGGTGTATAGACCTTTTCAAAAAAGACATTGTGGCCGGTGCTATCAAGAGTTCTGGTGCGTATGACACCTGCTATGGTCGCTTTCCGCAGCGACGAACACGCACGTGCTGGGCTGTGAAGATCGCATGCTGGACTGTCATTTTATGATCATTGGAAATGTCTATAGAAACCGAGCGTTGACGAGAGCGTCAATCACGCGCCGTCATTGATCGAGGTCGGGGGAGAACAAAAGCACTAGGGCGCATTTTGCAGATAAACGAACGCACGAGATGAGCAAGGAGCAGACGATTTTACACGCCACATAACTCGATCGTACTCTCACTCGGAGAGCGCATTCGCCCACGACGCCGACGGGCAGCCGACGACGAACACGCGGAGGCTGAAATTTAATAAAACCTCGCCAGTACGACAGGACGAGGACACCCGATTACACGGCACCCTCTTCCCCTTTCCATCACAGAGGACTTCAAAGCAGAACAACCGTGCAGGAGGACAGTCTGTAAAAAATATACAAAAAGAATGAAGAGTTAACAAAAACTACGCAACGGAGGAACCCCTCCCCTTCTCTCCACCCAAACTCAGACTGGGCTCTGCTGCCCTTTAATTAACCGCTTCGTTAATTAAGTGACGCGACCCAGAGGCGCGAAGCACTTTTGTTCTTGTTTGTTTCGTTCATGCCCCCCCCCTCCTCCCCCTTTTTGTCCCCCCTTCACGCAATTTAGTTGTTTTGTCAACGGCGCTAACTTGATTTGGCAGGTTAAGGTTCTCATTTTAGCCGGTTCGAGCCGGGGGTGGGATGGCTGCTTTTGTGTCCGGAAGTTGAGCAGATCGAAGCTCGAGTCCTGAACCGAGAGTGGAGTAGTGTTTGGCCCATCCCAAATGAAACGTCAACAGCTCTCGTTTTTCTTTGTGGGGCACAATCGCCGTGCGTTAAGATTTCTTTTTCTGCTTGAAACCGAAGTTTTGTGAGCCTGTTGTTTTTGTGTGTGTTATTCCTGGTTGAAGGAGCGTTTGAAAAGTTTGTATATCCGCTCGCTATATTGCGTCCGGTGTGCGCTCCGCGAGGCAGTGGGATTTTGGCCACAACTAAAGAGCTGTGTTGTTGCTCCCGATTCGTCTTTTAGGCGCTTTATGTGTCTCCCTGCGTCTTCACGTGGCTTTAGGGACCGCTTTAATATTGAGGTCATGTCTAACCAAGGATTTGGGCTTGGCTTCGATACGATCGCTAGATCGACTTTTTGATCCGGCTTAAAGTCGGGTTTCTGTTTGGACTCGAATTCGTTTTTGGATCTGTTTTCCTCCCTTCGAATTAGGTCGTAGGTAGCGATTTTAAGTGTTCAGCATACCAGCACAGTTCCAGTCGATAATCGGTGCTACTGTCGTATTTCTTATGAGCAGTTTCCCTTCCACGAAATATATTGTCTCGAGGACTGGCTACCGATGTATTGCGTTGTCTCGCCTCAATCATAAAAGTACTGGAAGTCCTCTACTTAAAAAAAAAACACACAAAAAATGCAGTTTGTTTTTAAGAGTTATTTGGTATAATAGGAGGAAGTTATAAATGTACTCGTGCAACCATTTTTCGATAGACAAATAAAGGCGCAGCTAGTGTCTCTTTGTATAGTGATTACCAAATAAATTGTGTTTCAGGTTCCTTTTAGTTTAAGAAGTGAAGCGCACTTTGACCGGCCAATGTGCTCAACTGCATCGCTTCATAAAATATAAGCCTTCAACATAATTGCCTAGATGGAAAGGAGACAAATGTAAACATGTAAATCTAAACCTAAAGCTTAGAATCTGTGTTGTCGCGGTTGTCCGCTCCTACGCGCCAGAGTTTGACGGCGTGTAATAAATTAGCTCGTGGAAATTCATGCTTTTACTTTACGCGGTTTGAACACCATGCTTGCATCCAAATGTTCTATTGAACGCTGAATGCAAAGCTGTTAGACTTTAACAGCTCGGCCGTGCTTTGTAGGCACACATGTAGTGTGTTATATTATTCTAATTTGTGAAATATTATTCTCTGCACTTACATGACATTAAAAAAAGTAGTTTGAGCGCGATCCTTTTTTGGCCGTTCGCCTAATCAGTCTCACCGGTACACAGAGTCGATGGAAATTCTATAGTTACTACGAGTCGTATATTATAACAGTACTTCTGCTCTGACACTTTTCGCAACTAATGGACTTTAATAACCGTATTTCGTAAAACAAAACAAAATTTTGTTTCAGAGCCTTTCTATCGTGAACTGGGCGCGACGTCATGCACATTAGAACGCTTTCATTGAGAAAGTGTTTGTGAGAACCAAGTTTTCTGTACAGCTAAGCACGCGCGATTTTGCTTTGGTGGCACTACACAACAACTTAGGACCCTCGAACGCTAGAAATTTGTGCGTTTTGCTGGAGCACTTTATTCGTCCCAGCTTACAACCTTTACATCTGTCCACGTCTAAAGGTAAGGTAACTCACAAGACGGCAATAACTTCATAAAATAAAATTTGATAATGCGATGCATCACGGAAATGCTCAAAACAAGTGTCTTAATTCTGCAACTCCGAGTGACGTGTTATGCGAAACTGAAAGGTACTCGTTCGGAGAAACAATTATGTCGATAAAGCTATTTCTCCTCGTCATTTCTAAAGCCAGACTCTCGAAACGCTTCTGCAATCAGCCCTGCCCGCTTCTCCGCATACCACCTACGAGAGTGTTTTCGCCGGCGTGCATGCTGTGGCTCCGCCGCATCTGCGGCCCCCCGATTCCCCGCGCAATGCGGCAGGGAGGAGCTCGCGTCCCAAATCCTCGCCGCGCACTCTGTCCCGAGCTTTCCATCACGAAATGTGCGGTCTACGTGACGGGGAGAGAAGAAAGGCCGTCTGGGAGTTCTCTAATCCGCCTACTAAGCCCTGACCGCCTCATTAAACTCGGCCTAACGCAATTAGTGACACTCGCCTCCCTAGCCCCGCGGCCGGATTGCTCGAGATAAGTTCGTCTGAGGTGCGCATGTGTGTTGTGCGATGCCCTGTACGTTGTGGGCCTCTTTCATTAGCATTTTGCCGGAGTGGAAGTGAGGGGCGAACGCAGAAGGCTTAGAAATTCTGGATCTCGCGTCTTTTTGGAACATCAACCCTCCGGCGCGGGCCGGACGTTGGAAGATAAGAACTCCGCTCGAAACGGAAACAATGCGCCGTTATGGATCTCGGCTGCGTCCGTGCTAGCTCGTCCCCTGACGTATCTCCCGCAGCGCTTCGCGCAGCCGCACTACTTGGGCAAAAACCTCACCGTAACTTGTCAAGCGGCGAAGGCTACAGTTCCAGTGAGCCAATCAGCGCGTCGGCGGGATACACGTGACTGCGCTCTATCTCCCTAGTTTTCCGCAGTGCTGTCGAAGCCGCGGGTGAGAGAGAGAGAGAGAGAGAGCAAAGTAGCTTTTGTACAAATTTTGGGTGACAGGCTAATCACTGAGAAGGGACAATAGCGATGTCTGGGGCAGGCTAAAGGGTGTACGAGTAAGAGTGGAGTTCCCTCTCTCCCTCTTCTCTTACTGCTTGCGTTACGCTCTCGTCCCTGTACCTTTGGTGTCACATGCTTCGCCTCCTTCACTCTGACTGGTTCGAGAGAGCCGTAGCGTTCGTTATTTGCCAAGTGACTGTGCAACGAAGCATAGATAGCGAGGTCGTTGTGATGTATTTCTTGCGTCCCCTAAAGAAGGCCAACGGGGGCCATAAATTGGACACGACTGCTACGTCAGCGTTCCACTGAGATTCGTGATTTCATCGAAATAACACGAGTTTCAGTCGAATTCGAACTCGTGTCATCTCAATGCCCCGCCGCTTTCGCTTTCTTGAGGTGATACCCTAAAAGTGAGCGCTATGGCGCTGCTATACCGCCACTGCGTTGGCAACACGTGTCAAAGATCGCAGCGCCCTCCAGCAACCATCTAGAACAGCGAAGCTATAAGAAGCGACGACAATCCTGGACCGCTTTCAAAGGTGACATACCGAGCCTTCGGCTGAGCAAAACTTCATTTGACTTCCTTACTCTCAAAAATCTAACTAGGTCCTAGTTAGATTTTCAGTTCGGCAGTGGTGCTTTGCGAACAAGGATCTAACAAACGAACAAACATTGACAACGCAGGTGAGAACCTAGCGCAAGTTAACCTTTTCCTACGGTTCCTGTCTGCATTGTGCGGTGTAGTGTGCCGCCTGGCGTAAATTTTATCTTATTCATGGCGAAATAAAGGAAAAGTTTTGCGAAGGCTATCGATGATCTTCCCCGCGAGATATGAGCGGATATCCGATCAGTAAAAGGAAGCGTCAAGTTTAATAGCGACACCTGCTTCAAAGTAAAACCAATTTCCAATCATCTAAAATCATTACGCGAGGTAATACAACACCTGACACAATATACTCATTAGCTGGGTCGGGAAAACCATTATTTACGCGCCAGACCAGATTATCTAAAAATTAATAGAAGACAGAACAACCTGTAAATCAAGAGAATACCGCCCCAAGCCGATGCAAACAACATTTTAAAAGAGATAGGTGAAGTATTGGGTGAGACATTGGACGAAAAAGGCATTGATAAATACCACAGGGTTCCTACGTTAAAGCCAACGGAAAAAAATATTGTGCGCTTCCTGCAATGATCCTCCCCCCCCCCCCCCCCGCACACAAAAAAACAAACAAAAAATCACTTCTTATGAAAGCAAGGAAGAAGAGGGTGACAACTGAAACACTGGGCTTCAGTGGTTCGGCTAAAGCTGTTTATATAAATGAACACCTAACGCAACACAACAAACAGCTGTTAAGCGCCCCAAGCACAAAAAATGGAAGGTAGTATTGAATCATCTCTGGACCAAAGGCGGAATTAGGTTCATGCACGCAAGACCGACGGCTGAGATTTCTTGATGATTCCTACCCAAGCTGACGCAGCAAAAACGGTGTAAGAGTAAAACTGATGAGATGAGATCTTTTATAGCCATCCTTTTAAAATACAGTGGAAACAGCCATGTGATTACTTTACGAGTGAATATGTTCATGAGACTGGTAGACAATTTTTATCTGCCTTCTCAGCTATTTACAGAAACGCATGAAGTATTGATAGCAAAGCAGACGCGCTTAATATATTTTTGTTTGCCTTCTCCACGTTTTGACGTCATTACTTTTACCGAAATGTGGTTGAGCAAAAATGGTCAACCGCCGCATTTCGATAACTACAGTTGCGCCAACTTAATTGAGAGACAAAAAAAAAGTAGGGGAATCCCTATATGTTAAAAATAGTTTCTCTTACAGAGTGGCGGATGCTTTCAGGATGGAAAACAAAAATGTGGAATGCCTCAAGGCACACCGTGAAAAGACATTTGCTGCTGCCCTATAATGACCCCCCCCCCAGGGAACAAAAGCCGTTTTAATAAATTTTCCAATCACCCTCACGGCTTTCTCAATTCAGACAGACTACCATATTTTATAATGGGTGATATCAATATTAATACACTCTCAGACAGACATAGTGCGACAGATTTTAAGGATACCACGATATGCACGGTTGTAGCAATTATGTAATGCTGCAAAGTAGGGTCACAATGGAATGTGATACATCAATCGAAAAATGTGTAACATATTTAAGCACAAGTAATACCATGAGCGCAATATTCACACAAGATATTAGTGACCATTTTTCAATTTTTTGCCTTAACACCATCCCCAACCTTTGCTAATTAACAGAGCAAGAATCATTTCAATATAGCACAATAAGTGACGAAGCACTTCGCAAGTTCAAGGACTTAGTTGATTAAGATGGCGATTTGGGCTAGTTGGTCTTAGTTGATCATGAGGACTGGAGAGCGGCATATATATAAAAAGAAAATCCTAATCTAGCTTAGAGTGAGTTTATGGGGAAAATTAGGCAACTACATGGTGACGCATTCCCCTTAAATATGTAAAACAAAAACGAAGCTCGCAAGCCGTGGATTGACAATCTTCTTTACAAGGGGAAAAAATCAAAACACCATCTTCATGAAAGCATCAACGAAGACACGAGAAAAATATAAGACACCGTGGACATGCTAACAAACAAAAATAGGCACGCGAAATAATCTGCAGGAACTCAGCGTAAACAACAGCACGATAAGCGGCAATAAACTTGCTGACACGATGAACCAACATTTCAACAATGTAGGCGAGCCGGATAAACTTCCAAAGACAAATACATGCAAGGACAGAGCAACTAGTGCTTGAATTCCAGGGTATATTATGCTGGCGCCGACAACCCCAAGTGTGGTACATAAACAAATAATGGGGCTGCAAAACAACGTAGCTACAGGACTTGACAATATCAAGGTCGTATCAATAAAGAAGGCATCATCTATATTCTATAATAAGCAACATTCTGTGCAACGTTGTAAACAACATGTGTGCCATGCAATCTTTTCTGGTGACTTAAAGGCCTCGAGAGTTAACCCTGTATACAAAGCCGCAGGCGAAAATCACCCGAAAAACAATTGTCTCATATGGGTGTTGCCAGTCTTCTCAGAAATATTTGAAGGTGTGTTTAGCGGTAGGCAAGTAAACCTCTTCAAAAAGCACAATGTTATTACCGCAGCTCAGTATGGCATTCGAAAAGAAAAATCCACCGCACTGGCACTCACAAACATCAAGGATACAATCATAGATAATAGTGAAAACAAACTTCTTACCTTTGGGGTAGCCTTCAATACAATTCAACGTAACATAGAATAGCCTTCAATACAATTCAACGTAACATACAGTTTCATAAATAGGAAAATTATGGTATGCGCGGTGTCGCTCTGCAACGTATAACATCGTACCCAGAAAACCGCTCTCAATGCGTTCAAATTAAATATGTACTCACAGGAAAGTTAGATATTAATTGTGGCGTCCCTCAAGGTTGCATTTTGGGACCGGTATTATTTCTAGCGCACATAAATGATATCTGGGCAATTCCAGATTCGCAAAAGCTAGCCATGCCGCGGATGACACAAATCTATTTTTGACTGGTAAGACAAAATCTGCTCTAGTAAAATCAGCGAACGCGTTCGCTGATTCTACATGAGCAGGTTCTAATATCGCGAATATTCTTCGCGAACATCTAACAAAACTGTCGCCCTGACTTCAATATAACAAATTACAACCAAATACGTAAAAAAATTATTTAGATCAGTAAATATACACAGTGATGGCTTGATTTCTATTAAATATTAATATATTTTAATGAAAGAAGTGGGGGATCAAAATATTTTGGGCGTTTTTGTTCAGTGAAGTATTAAAGTGGACAACTCATGTGACAAAACTCAAGTCTGAACTAAATAGATAGGCAAGTTTCATATAAAAAATTATAGCAATGCTTGTTTTTACCTGGCTAAAGAAAATGCTGCATTATAGTTTTCTCTATTCCAAAATATGCTACGGAATCTGGGTACGTGGAACAACAGGTGTTACGAATTATGACAAAATAATTGTTGTACAAAAAGGAGCGCTACGCCGGCTCAAAAGCTTCAAAAGAAATATAATCAAATTTATTACTTTATGCAATTATACAAAACACGCAATTCTTAAAGCAAAAAAAATATAATACTTTAAATTATTGAAGCTATATATAAGAAAAAATTCTATGTAACAAATGAAGAGAGTTCACATAATCGATTTACGTTTCGATGTGACAGAAGAAGACAGCCGATCATTCGCACAAACTAACGTTAAAAAAATTAGTTCTCAGGCACCAAACTTCCTCAGTCAGGTTGACAATCACCTCGAATTTGTTTTTTGTGCCCTATCTAAAATATAAAGAAGTCGCAAAGGATATTCTTACTTTGCACAATATCACTTACGCATAATCACCAAAGCTAAACCTGCCGACTAATATTTGATAATCATGACACAGCGGTGGGTAGATATTTTACCTTACTTTACCATGTTACCTCTCCCATGGGGATGAATGCGTCTTCTGCTATACTTTAGACCATGTTCTTGTATTTTCCCCATGACAATTTTGGTTTTGTGTAAAATGTACTGTTTTAATTCTTTATGTGTATGTATCTTCCTGCCGTTGAGACTGGTACTTTATTATAGCAACTGAGAGTTGTGACAAGTGTTACAGTCACTTCTAACTTCAATATTATTGCTATTCTCCCCTCGGATCTGGAATGCGTCTTCTACTGTGCTTTAGACCATCTTCTTGTTTTTTTCCTCGTAACCATTTTGGTTTTGCGTGAATTTTTTTTTTCAATTCTCCATATGTTATGTCTTTTCTGGCCGTTCAATGGGCTCATTTTTTATAGCAACTGAGGGCTGTCGCAAGTGTTACTGTTGCGCCGGTTTCCAATTTATCTATTTTATTTTAATTGTATTGATTATTTTATGCTGCTTGGCGTTTTAGTTATCAAACCTGTCGCTGGCGTATATCTGTACCTTGGCAAATGTACTCTGTGTACTGCTCTGATCAGGGGTGGGGGCCCGTAATGCAGCAATGCCTTTTGCTCCTGCCTCCTTACCCGGTATTGCCGGTAAAATTCCAAATAAATAAAAAATAAAAAAAATATAAAAAAAGATTGTTTGTTGGGGTCGCACCTGGTAGAACGGCACTACCAAAAGTCTTAACCTGAACTTTGTGTTAACTTTCTAGATTAAACACTGGCTAGGAGAAGCAAGTCGCCGGCTGATTCAACATGCTCAGTCGTGCCCTCCATCCACCCAATCTAAAACTTCAATTTTTTTTTGTGTGTGTGTGTGCGGGGGGGGGGGGGATTCTTCGGAAATTTTATCGTCACTCTTTTGTGTGCACGTTCTCCTTTGCGAGCACCAATACATTAAAATCAGCTTGGATTGGAACAGTTGCAGCGTTTCACTACCTTTATGAGCTTGGATGCTCACGCTCTACCTTTTCTCGAGCGGAAAGGTTGTTTTTTGATTTTATCACCGTGTCGGTGTGAGCAAAGCGCTCTTCTTTCCACCGGCATCAATGCAGTCTGGGGGCCAATATTCTTGAGCGGATGCCGGAGACTACCGTTTGGCTGGGTGGAACGAGTTTCTCAGTGGTGGTTAATGGTTAGTTGGAACACTTCGAACAAGAGAATGGTCCTTTACCGCACTTTTAATGGCGATTCATTGTCCACCTATTTATTTATTTATTTATAATACCTTACACACCCTAAAGGGACATTGTGAGTTGCGCAAAGCGCTTATTGCGAACTTAGGATTTATGTTCTAACGAACGGAAGCACCTTTCCGCGTCTTTTGTGGCTGTACACCTATTATAAATATTAAAGTAAACAATACCCATCTATTTTTTGTAAATGTTATTCTACGTGTACGAGTATTGATAACGTATTACTTTTCTGTATTCTTTTTTTTTCAGACTTGTACTCGAATTAATGGCCTCGTTAGGGCCCTGATGATACTAAATAATAAAGAAGAATACAAAAAATTACGTAAATGTAACTGAAAAAATATAAAAGCATGAATGACCACGCAAAAACACACACACATCATACACCAAGGAATAAATGCATAAATCAATATATAAATCTACACGCGTATGGAGGAATGAAGAGACACTAAAATAACATCTACTTCTTGAACATTCTATGCGAATATTTACTTCGCAAAATCAAAGAAAACAAAGTACACCTCGTTGACTTTCCACGTTTAAATTTCTTCAAAAGTTTATAGCAGTCTTGTGCTTGAATCTAGTTCCTGATTTTGCCACTCGTTCTCAATTGACGCCCCCGTGAGCATTTATACCTAACGTAACACGAAGAAATAAGTATTCAAACTAAACATGTTTTGATAGAACAAAGTTGTGTGTACCCTTAGCGTGGTACCAAACATGATTACTCATTCATATACCGCACACAAGTGACACGTAGTCACACCCATGGTCACATTCATAGTTAAAGGAGTAATTTTCGTGTATCCCAAACTGTGGGAAGGTAATCAGCTTTAATGGGCGCCTGGTGTTTCTCAGCTGTAGACGAGAAATGTAGCCGTTGCAGTTCTCATGCTAGCTCGAAGTCTCCCGCATCGCGCAGTAGTGATAGACGACACCACACCCGTACGATGCTCATCCAGATCAAATCGGGGTGGAGACCGGGGATTGAGCCGAGGATCTATGTGGTTTCGCAACGCGAACTTCGCTTCACGTGCTGCAAGCTACGGTGAGCTAAAATCTTCGGCCACCAATCCCCTTTGTAGTTTTATATTAACGGAGCCAGAGTCTCTCTACCACCGTTCTATCCTTCCAAATACTGTATTCTTTTCCACGTTTCTGAGCGTAGACTGATAACTACCGACAAAACCAACTAGCTCTCCTAACCAACTTGACACGCAAACGTTTTCGTCTTGTCTCAACGTCGTTGTCCTTACAAAGCAAACCAGAAGATCCGGCGTAAGCTAGAAAGAGAAGAGGGCAGTGGGAAGCACTAAATGGGATCGCTGATGACAGTGGGCTCGCCAGCGGAGACGGCCATTTCAATCTCGTAATGAGGCTTAATTTAAATAACGACCCGAGCAGACGGCCTTTTTCTTTCTCCTTATCTTTTAGTCGACTTCTGAGATTGCCAGGGACAGGGAGCGTGACAGCGTGTGATATCGACGGAGCTGCTCGTTCGAATAATAGGGCGGATACGTTGGAAGCTCAGTGGGACGGCGGGTTTCTGGTCCCTAACGTAGCTGAGGTCAAGGTTGACTCCCTGGATAGCAGCCAACGAAGCTTTCTTGAACTTGATCGTCTGCTCCTTTGGTTAGTGGTATTGGCAACATACGCAACCAAAAGCGTTGCTGTGATCGGACTTCAAAGATTGGCGAAACGCTCACTATTACATCTAACCTAGGGTAATTTCTGCTCTAATCGATGGAAACAAGAGCAAAGTCAGACTCTCAATTATGACGATGGTGATTTAGGAGCGTTGAGACTAGGCTTCCGCCGCGTTTTTTTAACACACCATCGAACGTGCCGCTCATTACTATACTTCGTTTCACCTTACGTCCAAGCGCGGCCGATGTTATGAACCAAAGGCCAATCAAACAGCGCAAAAGCGCAACGTCATGGCGTGCTCTCTGCGTTTGATAGGACTAGCCGGCGGGGAAGCACGCACAGAGAGACGGCGAATACCGGCTAGTCCTATCAACTGCAGAGAGCACGCCATGACGTTGTGCCTCTTTCGCTTTTTGATTGGCCCTTCGGCTCATAACATCAGCCGCACCCGGACTTAAGCTGAAACGAAGTCTAATGATCTTTTTTGGGACGTCAGGGATTGAAACCGTAAGACGTCACCACCGAAGCATCTCGTCGCCAATAGGAATTTAATTTTGTTGCCAATGTTTTTCTCCTCTTTAATTTCGGACAGTCTTTAATCGTATTCAATTAAAGTCTCAGACAGCTGAAAAAATGCCATGGCAAGCCTCGTTCGTCTTCTAATCGCTGGACTGACAATCATTATATCCCATCAGGCAACAGCAACGCAAAAGAACAAATCAAAAAGCAAAATGCGTAAACATAAAAGAACAAAAAAAAATCGCCCCGTGCATAGATTAGATGCGTTTGAGGTGGGCCGTTGGCGCATGCGCAATGCCGACAGCAATGCCACCGCAATGGCGTGACGTCATAGAGAGTTGACAAAATCTATAGGAGAGGCGTGTGTTCCAGTTTATTTTCCCCTAAAAGCACGGAGTTTGCATTCGTGAATTTAAAACTAAAATTGTTCGAATCGATCATTGAGAGATTGTCGCTACGCCTTGACACTACGTGCTGTATTGATATTTTGGGAAACGTTTGACGACATGTGTATTAAAAAAAGACTAATGAAGCTTGGATAATTTATGATTGATTGATTAGATGACCGCTTATCTATAACAACTGACAACTTCTTGTTTCTTGAGTCGTATTTCGACAGTTTTATCCGCGAATGTCGTAAGCTCGACACTCAACAAGCACTGTGTTTCTTTAGCTGCAGTTCACTGTTTAGCGCCGACATGCTTCGATTGATGACCTGTTATGGGTTCTGCTCGTGACGTCACGATCAAAATTCGCCTCACCGTGATTCGCTAGATTTGCCTTGTCGTGGACCGGCGATTGGGCAGGCATGATCAGTGTGCAGGAAGCTAAGGTTTGGCCAATCGCGAATGCCGACCACAGCTGCGATTTCGGTCGCGCTCGTTGCTACTTATTGACCTGCTGGTACGCGCTGCTCACCTATTGTCATAGTTTCAAAATTGTGACGATGGTCAATTTTATGTTATAAATATATTTCCAGTGAACGAAATCGGTCATAATAACACCATCATGAGTGCGGGCTATATTCGATCGTTATTTTCCTTCCGCGAATTATATATATCTATATTTTTTTTTGTTCTGCTTTCATTTGTTTTTGTTTACGACGAGGTACGATCGTTCTTTAGCGTGACACGATAAAATAAGAGCGCCGGTCGTCAATCCAAACTCTCAATTTGTTTATCGAGAAAGTTTCAGGCGACGCGCAGCACGCATCTTTACGTGCTTCCCACCAAGAAATAAAAAATGAAATAAAATTATGCGAACGATTTCTATTTATCAAGAACCATCGGACCCGTAAAAGTATAGCCCTGCCGGATACCCCCCCCCCCTTTTTTTTTCGTCGTCCGCGTGCTAGCCACAAAGAGGGAAAGATCGGTAGAGCCTTATTCGGGTACCTCGGTTTAAATCGTTCGCACGACAGCCCATTATGTATATCTTCATTTTTTGAACAAAAATAGAAGTAACCTGTACCGCAATAAGCCTGTAATCAGCCAATTCCACCCAGAAGACAAGGACTGCACAGAACATATTTTGAAGTAATCCAGACTTGCGGCTAGCGTCGCTGCTTTCTAGCGTCGCGCTCAAGGTGAGAAGCTGCAAGATGCGTTGACGGCGACGCTGACGAGAGCTAGGTGTGACGCTGCTTGGAAGAAGGGCGCGGCAGGTTTTGTCTGCTAGGTAATATTGATTCAGCAGCGAAGTTCGCTCGAAAGCAACTTAATCGAGAAAGATGGCGCACAGTTCGAGCAGGGCTCCATTAAATTTAAACGCATAATAAAGATGTGGGATAAAAAACGCTCTTAAACTTCACTTAGAGTGGGCAAACCAAAAGCTTACGTAATAATAGGGCCTGTGCAAGTATCCTCTCGAACGCTATTTTTTATTTTCCTCGTGATTCGCCAAGCTGTTCAACGAAACGGCCGCTACGCTTTTAAATTAGCCCACATATGCTAAGGGAACCAAATATTGAGAAAAAAAAAAGGCGAAACATCTTTTTGATGTCAAATTGATGCGAGTTTCTTTTTTTGTATTTCGGATTTCAATTACGGATATTTTTATATAGTTTCAGCGCGCCGTTTGTGAAGGGAACACTAATTTGACGACCACGGTGGTGTAGAGTCTCTCCTAGTTTGGTAACGGTTCTTCATTACTCCAAAGAGCGCTTTCATTATCCTCTGTTTTACTTGTATGCAGATTGAAAGTACTTTATTTACTTATTCCTTAAAACGGCGAGAGCGTGAAGTCTTTCAGCGACTGGGATCGTAAAGTTCGTGTAAATAAAAACAAAAACACCCGGCAAAATCTGTCTGCCGGGTGTATAAAGTTTTATTAGAGTAATGAGAAACTTTACTATTGTTTTCTTAGAAGATCCAGTGTTTCGGAAAGACCGTATTTGAGGTCATTTTTTATGTCTGCGTTTTCTTTTTGCGGTTTTAAAGGTAGTACCACGAAACTCAAGCGAACGATGCGGCCCACATTATCAAAGAAGTAGTTATTGTGACGTCTTTCTGCTTCTTGTAGCCCGCCCTGGTTAAGAAAAACTGGACTTAACACTCCCACAAAGTTCTCTGCTCGTCAGGATTGGCGGTTTGCTCCTCGCAACTCGTCTCCCCCAGATTACGCTCTGCTGAAGTTAAAAATAGTGGAGGTCTTTCTGGGAGGAGCGTGTACTGACTCTCTTAAGCTGCAACAGACCATACGCTGGGTTTACATGGTTTCGTGTTATTTTTTTTGGCTCGGGAGAGACGAGAAAAATGCTAAAAGACCGAACCCAGTACCCGAAGGTTCGAAAATACCCACACTAAGATAAGAAAAGAGAAAGGAATGAGTGTAAGAGATTTAAAATATGTAAACAAATACTAATGATGATGATGATGATTAAATAAGTTAACTACAACGAGCAAGGGAGAAAACAGAGTATGCAGTGAGAGCTACTTGCGACGAAAGTGATGCGACCATAGCGCGTCAAATAGAGCAGGGAACAGTCACGCCCATACCCTGTCTCCATAATTCTTCCTCTTCTACCCCGCCTACTACCAACTACCAATCGAAACAGTCGAATCTCGATTCGATACGCTCCGGTGGAATCCATCCAGACGCAGCCGCACTGGCCCGTCCGGTACCACAACAATGGTGTCTGGGATGCGTGTCCGCGTGACCTCGGGGGGGGGGGTCACTGGATTCCCCCCCGAGGTCACGCGACCTTCACGACATGTCCCAACATGTCGGGAGGGGGACGCGTGACCCCGCGACATGTCCCAACATGCACCGTACGTGGCCTCGGGGGGGGGGGTCGCGGCCCCCCCAAGCCCCGACCCCCGACATGTCCCAACATGTCGGGAGGAGAGAGTCACGTGACCCCGCCACATGTCCTAACATGCACCGCGCGGGGTCACGTGACCCCGCGACATGTCCCAACATGCACCGCACGTGGCCTTGGGGGGGGTCACGTGACCCCCGACATGTCTCAACATGTCGGGAGGTGGATCACGTGACCCCGCGACATGTCCCGACATGCACCGCGCGGTTACGCCGACGCCGACGGCGACGCCGACGCCGACGGCGACGCCGCTCACGGCCGGAAACGGGCGCCTAAGAGCTGCGCTCTCAAAATTAAAGCCGTTTACTACTCCCTCTAAGCCCGAATTGGAGTGCAGCTCTTGAGAGGAGGAGGAAGAGTGAGGGGGGTATACCGGCCTTTCTCCTCCCTCCCTCACGGGGGTCAAGTGACCTCAGGGGCAGGTCACGTGACCCCCCAGGTCACGTGATCGCGGGGGTGGGTCACGTGATCTGGGGGTCACATGATCTAGGTGGTCACATGACCTGGAGGGTCACGTCATCTAGGGGGTCACATGACCAGGGGGTCACATGACATGGGGGTCACGTGACCTGGGGGTCACATGACCTGGAGAGTCACGTGACCTAAGGGGTCACGCGACCTGGGGTTCACGTGACCTGGGGGGTCACGTGACCTTGGGGTCACGTGACCTGGGAGTCACATGACCTGTGGGGGTCCCGTGGCGTCGGCGTCGGCGTCGCCGTCAGGCGTAACCGTAATGTAGCGTTACACCCACAGGTCAGGTGACCCCGGGTCACGTGACTCCCACAGGTCACGTGACCCCACAGGTCATGTGACCCCTTGACACGAGACCCCAGGTCATGTGACCCCTAGGTCACGTGAACCCCCACGTCATGTGACCCCAGGTCACGTGACCAAGGGTCACATGACATGTGGGGGTCACTTGACCTGGGGGTCACATTACACCCACATGTCATGTGTACCCCAGGTCACATGATCTGTGGGGTCGCGTGACATGTGGGGGTCGCATGACCTGGAGGTCCGTGACCTTACGGTTACGCCGACGGCGGCAGCCCGACGCCGACGCCGATGGCGACGCCGCTCAAGCCGAAACGGGCGCCTAAGAGCTGCGCTCTAAAAAAAGTGGTCACTCCATTTTCATTTTATGGCGTCATTAAAGCAGTGTTTGCGGAAAGGCGTCACAGCTAACGACGTTACCGGTAACGCGTTCTTTTTGGTAACGTGGTAACGTACTGGTAGCATTTTCAGAGCAGTAACGGGTGACGTATATCAGTTACTTATTTCGAGTAACGGGCGACATAGTTACATTACTCGTTACATCTTTTTCAAAAGACCTGAAAAAAGTACACTTAAATTTTTCTCGTGTTTTTAGGTGCCAAGTCATGTGAAAATATTTCACTAATCTAACTTGCCTTTTAAATGCTTGCCTATCTTTCCCGCGCAAACACTCACTTGAAACGAAAAAAAAGCCCACCCCCTTTGTCCCAGTGTCAAAACGTTACAGGTATGCTTCTGCACACCTCTAACGTCAAAACAGTAAAACATTTAAATTTATAAACAAAAAGTAACCCAAAAGTAACGCGCGTTACATATGATTCGTAAAAGAAACGGTAACGCATTCCTTTTATTTTGATTTTTATTTATCAGAAAAGCTCAGCCATCTACCGAAGAACACCGTTAAACATCAGTTGGTGCCAAAACTAAAAAAAGTGGTTAACGCAAAAAAAGAATCCCTCCAGTTTCTGGATTGTGTTTGTGTGTGTGTGTGAAAATCCTCCCCGTTAGATTTGACATTTTAGTTTTTTTCATGGTTTTGTTTCACGGATAATTACAGTTTTAATAGAAAAGCTTAAAATAGGGGTTCCATCAGCTCGGAGGCGTACCAGCAGCTTGGGGTGTCGCACAAAGCATGCGCAGACCTTGTGCGCATGCGCAGTATAGCGCCCCGAGCTACTTGGATGGTAAAGCTAGGGGCCGCCTATTCTAAAACTCCATAATGTTTCTAGGAAACAAAACACCAAGATAAATACCAAAATTTAGTGAAATAAACAAACACCAAAACATATGCGCAGAATTTTCTCTGAAATGAACACCAATCAATTTACGGCTTCAACACAAGATTGATATTCGAACGTATGCTATATTAGAAAGGCATTCGACGACATGTCTTTCTTTTCCGTATTCCAATTAGCATTGCTGCCGTACGCAACCCGATATGTACTGGTGGTCTGTGGTTCAAGGAGCGTTTGGGGAAACCAATTACATGAAAGCGAGACTTTCCGCGCCATCCGTGTATTAATGAGAAGTTCCCATAAAAATACTGCCCAAACGTGGACTCGAGGACAAATAATCAATTTCTCATTTCTCTTCAACACTCATCGAGCAAAAATGCCATGACGCCATGTCAATCCAGCAACCGAGAAAAAACTCTCCCCGATTAAGAACCAAAATTTGACCTCGCGACCTGTTTGTTGGAATCGTCGGATATCTGACTAAAGCGTTGAGATAGAATAGTATACGGAAATATTTTTACGAAGCATGACCGGCTTCATGGTAGGTAGTACCTAGAATTCCAGCCGATTTCGTTCAGAGGACGCCAGTCTTTCCTATAGTATATTTTTTCATTAATTCTCACTTAACAAGACCTTCCCGGAAAAAAACTATAGCGTACGCTAAAGATACTTAATACTGCTTACGGGTAGGAATGCTTTCGCATTCCTAGACGCAGCGCATTTCTACAAGCAGCATGCCACGTCTTTCTTTTTCACGTGGCACTCCTACGGTGATATCACGCTCCCCTCTGCGCAGGCGCGGCAAACCCCGCCTCCTCCACTGCTTCCATGACGCTGCGTCTGCGTTGCTGTGCTTTTCTTCGTGTTTTATGTCTGAGGCGCGTCTGCTTTAATCTTGAGAGCCCCGCCAACTTCCGTGACGAAGCATCTGCGTTCCTGTGTTTTTGGCCAATAGGGAATTTAACAGCCGTTTCGCTGCTACAGATAGGTACAGAAAACGCCGGCTTCGCTCCAGGCGACAGTTAATGCTTTCGCATTAAAATAACTTGGCATGCCGCTCCCAAAGGGCGTTCTTGCAGTTCATCTTACCTTTCACGTCGTTTTACCACTTTTCTGCAAGCTCGATAGAACTTTATCAAAGTGAGGACTGAATTATGACAGCCATTTGCCTGAAACGCTACGTACTCTGAGTCTTTATCATCGCCGCGTAGGCGGTCCTGTCACCAGAAAGCCCCTCTTTTGGTTGTTTTACAAGGCGGTTCGGATATCCCTAGAGATCAGCAAGCTTATCCTGGGGTCCAATTTTTGTGAAGGTTAATGCTAGAGCGCTCTCGGCCGCTGATTGGACGTATCGCCCAAGCTGGCGCGTAATCAACCAATGAGGCTGTTTAGAACAGTTGGCCACTTCACAACCGGTCAATATTTTGGGAGAGAATCTCACCAACTTCTGAAAATCGGCAAGGGCATCGCGGGCTCGGATTTGCCTTTCTTCAATACTCCCTCATCCACCGGGCGATGTCAGCTTGTGTATGGCAGCAGAACAACTTCAGATTTGCAAATTAAGGAAGGGTTGTTGGTGACTTTCAACGTGCAATGGCAGACAATCACAATTTCATCCTGTGGCCGATCTCACTTTGTCACGATGCTGGGTTGGTAGCAAACGACCAATTTTTTCCCGGTTTGTTAGCAGATGACGTACGGTGTTTTCTTGTTTTATTTCCTTCAGCGAATGACTCCTCATAGCCGATGAACCGTGTTCTTCGCTCGTGTTAGCAGACAAACCGTCTACCATCCCGCTGTACGTTCGCGATCTCCGCGAGTGGCAAATCGGGTCTCGCTTTCGCTCTAGCTTTGATTAAAATCGGACCCCAGGGCTAAATCGAATCCGCTGGAGAAAGGGTTGTGAATGACACGGCACACTTGTGATCGAGAAGCTCAGTGACATCCAGCGCTATCTCGCCCATTATGACACGGGAAACGGTGCTAATTTGGCTAAATTACTTCGTCGCTCTGATGTCTATCTAGCTAGCATCGTGACTCCCATTACTGAGTGATATATGAATGGAGTTTTCGGATGCTTCTTGGGTCTTGTCAATGCAGAATCGATGTTGTGTCTAAATTATTCAGGGCTCACTTTGAGGTTCGCTCTTGATGTGGGTGCTTCTGACTCGAGCGTGGAAGCACGGTAGATTACAAGCGTGCAACCAAATGAGTGCTTGATGCTGCTTCTGCTGTCTGCGCGGAGATATGGGTCATTTGACGCGTTTAGACAGCGTAAAACTTCAGTTTTTCTAGCTTTTATTTGAAAGATGTGCTTCATCTCTTCTCTTCCTTCTATTTTCCTCGACTAGCCGGGAACGCGACAAAACAGCACACGACAAAACTCCCACGAGACAAAACAGCACGGTCAAAAGAGCACACGTCAAAACAGCATAGCATCAAAACAGCACGGCGACAAAACAGCACGCGTCAAAATAGCACGCGACAAAACAGCACTGCGTCAAAACGGCACAGCGACAGAGGAGCACGTGCCAAAACAGCATGGCGTCAAAACAGCACAGCTGTCAAGACAGCGCGCTCTTCACTACCTCTTTCTGCGCGCATAATTTCGAAATTCTCGACCCTTTCATTTATTGTTGCTAGGTTATAAAGAAATTTATTGCATATTTCAGTGCTTACCATACTCCGCAACCCGGGGACCCCCCAAAATATAAAAATATAGCGTCACGACCCCCGCTTGCGCTTTTCACGGGGCTACAAGAGTCAATTTCAATTGAGGAGTACGAGCAGCAGTCCCCATAAGCTTAAGATAGCTTAACTGAAATCCATGACAAAACAAAAAATAATGATGGCAGCAATTGCTTCGCGACCCCCCACTGGATCTCCACAGTTTAGAGCGCACGGAAGTTGGTAGTGAACCACAATTTCTAGCACAGCAGGAGTTACCGATCGGCATCCAGCGTAAAGCATTCGCTGAAGGTGACAAGCGGAAACCTTTCAACAATTAAATGCAATTGTTAGAACCTCCTTTTACAGCAAAGCTGTTGTTGGCACGTGATGTCGGATTTTTTTTTTTGTCTCGTCGATATTCAGCAAAAAAAGAAAAAGTCAGTATTTTCTACTTTCTAGGGCGTTTGAGGGTTGGGTAAAGGGGGGGGAGGGAGGGGGATTGGGGGGGGATGTGACTCATTACTGACCGTATGACAACCTCCTTTCGCAGTTTTCAGCTTGTATCCGAGATTGGTTCTGCTTTCAACAAAGCTCAGAAGTGCAGGCGCCTTCAGGACGAAATCTAGGTTTTTCACCTGAGAGGGATTCTTTGTAAAGCCGAATTCTTTGTTCAAATAAGAGAGTTTAATCGTGAACTGAACAATGAAAATCAGAGCGTCCGTAAATGCCGCACATTTTTTAACACCACTAGCTTCCGCCTTAGTAGAGGAGGGCATAAATACGATTGCTTTATCGTCGTTCCTGTAGTCGGCGCGAAATTACCACCTCTCGCAGTCGTGAAAATGGGGAAAAAAACGCACTGAGTACAATGCTTGCAAATTTCTCGATTTTGATTTTCCCTCTTCGGCCGAAGTGGTAGTGAAGCTCATGTTCGTCCTGTGAACAAATGCGAGCACACGATGATAATGTCTAATCACGATGGGGCCCCAGTGCGTCTTGCAAAGCAGGTCAAGTCGGCTGCCACAGACAGCAACAAAAAAAATACCTGGCTAACTCACCACACATTTAAACAAACGCTTTTAAATATTGCATGTTCGTCAGTATACTAGTTTTCGTCAATGAACCGCAAAGAACCGAGAAGTTTAATAGTCTACAAATATTCACTGCAACAAAACCGAAAACTTCTGTTTGTAATAAAAAACCGAAAAAAAGTACGCCGAATTTCAAAATAATGAAAACTGAAAACGCCAAATCCTAGCTATATTGCCAATGTCCTCTTTTGACGCTGTGCTGTTTTGTCGCGGTGCTCTTTTGACGCCGTTCTCTTCTGTCGCTGTGCCCTTTTGACGCTGTGCTGTTTTGTCACGTGCTATTTTGACGCGTGCTGTTTTGTCGTCGTGCTGTTTTGACGCGTGCTGTTTTGACCGTGCTGTTCTGTCGCGTGCTGTTTTTGTCGTGTGCTTTTTTGTCATGGTGCCCGACTAGCCATTATAAGAACCATCAATGGCATCAAGAGTGTTTAGTTACTCAACAAATTGGCTTATAGCCAAAACTACCGGGAGCGCAATATAAATAATTGATATTTAAGGTGAGTATACCGCTTTTGATTGAATTTCTGCGCAATTGCATCTTCACATCTATAGTTTGTAACAACTTGCATCTGCAGTAGCTCGCACACAATATCCCGGGGTATAAGACACATAACAGTTGTAGATCCATATTGAAAAGGACCACCAGAAAACATCTGATGGTCCGTCAGGCTGAAGGTTTGTCGTATTTGGGACATTGATGCTCTGATAGACTGATGGTGTGATGGTTTGATGGCTTGTTGTTGAGATGCTGTGATGGTCTGTCGTATTTTTGGACATCTGACGGCCTAATGGTTTGATAGTCTGTTGGTATAACGGTCGGTATGAATATTTAATCACACATATGTACCGGCTGAAGAAAAGACTATCATTACTGTCAAATGTGGACTTGATTATGCGCATTATTATTTCAAAAAGGAACATCCGAAGCTTTAGGGTACCTTCCTAAATCCCCTTGGAAGCCTGAAAGCGAAGGTTTGTATTTTGGTTATGGCAGGCTATTTTTTCTATTAGGAAATGATGGAGCTTTGGGTTATTAAACCGCAAAGAGAAAACAGAAAAGAAAACACGCTTAATCCACTCGCAACTTTCGAGACTCCACGACGCCAGCAACTTTATCGGTGTCCGTTGCGTGGCTATCTACACTCTGTCACCATCGTCCATGCTGGGATTTACGGCGTCGTACGACAGCGTGCAATACGCTAAGCCTCGTATTACCGGGTTCGCCGCTTTGTAAACGTTTTATCTCGAAAACATTTCGTTCACAGTACACGTACGTCTAGTAAATGAATTTCCTATCAAGCAAAGTGTGTTTTTGGCACATTATCTGCCACTTAGATCGTAAACATGATCTACTTGACATACAAAGCGGATTAACAAATTGTTTCACCAACACAATTTAGCACAATTTAAAACAAAACTATGGTTGCAAAAACATACCTGAGTCTATAAGATGGTGTCTTCGTTACCTTTTGAGTATCCTAGGATAATTGTTGAGGCAGATTATTACGGACTGAACACCTTGATATCGAGCCACGCCGCTGTCAGCTTTCCACACCGAATGTAACTCACGCATGCGCGACGACGCGATATAACTGGTGCCTCCTCTCGGCCACTGCTGGAACCTCCCAAATATAGTCAGGTGCTTCCCACCACGGAAAGATGCCATGAGAAGCACCATCAGCCTTTTTGCGTTCTGATGGTCTATCGAGATTATCGCGGAACCACGTCCTCAAACGTGGTTCCTCGCTATTCACCTTATAATGTCAAATAAGTGTCATGTTTTTTTTTTTTTTATTCGTAGACATGCATTGCTGGTTTTTGCCTTTATGTGTCCTTGTTTTGTTGTTGCTCTTGTCCACTCCCTCTGTAATGCCCTCTGGGTCTTGAGAATATTAAAATAAATATTGAATATATAAAAAATAAAATGTCTTGCCTATCGTGATGCTGGTGGTGGCACGGCCGGGGAGGTGCGGCGGACGCCTTCTTGCTGTAGGCCGCTCTGCAGCCAGACAGACGACGAAAACGAAAGCAGACACCAGATGGGACGCTGCGACGACGGTGGTTATTTGCGCCCACACTTTCCTTTTTCGACAATAACTCTACGAGCAACAGCGAGGATTGCGACATCAGTTAGGACGATACGCTAGTTCCTCTGAGGCAATTTGTTGCTACTTCGGGACCACTTTCTATTCATTAGTAGAATAGGATTGTGGACACGCCATTCAAAGACGCGTTCCGTATCAAAAGTTGTCACAAATCGGCAGCAATAGGGGCCACAGGGGGCCGACGATGTCATGCTGTCCGATGCCGCGATTTTGGGCGGTTGGCTGTAGATAAGCTGGCGAAAAAGGTGTTTGCCACTTGGCACGAGTTGGAAATTCCAGTGACGATGAAGTCATGCAGGGACTCTTGTCTTCCTAGGTAGTACTGTCTATGTACCGTAGTCGTGCTAACAACGGCGGAATCGAACTTAATACTCCGTCCATCTCCGTACCCCACAGGCACTCTGGGCGACCTCCTCCCCGGACCGGGCAGTTCGGCGCCGGCGTTCCTTCGGGAACCTCCAGGCCAGCTGGTCTTCCCTAACGCCACTGGCGCCGTCGTCGTCTTGCTCGGCGTCCGAGGACCCCCGGCCCGTCCTGTCGTGGACCAACGAGTCCGGGTCGCCCTTGGGTTCAGTGCCGGGACTCCGGCGTACGCGGCCTGACGGCGCCCTGGAAGTTCTTCCCGTTCCGTGGCGAGGACTACCGCCAGGAACGTCCACGCCGCGGTGTGCCGCTGCAGGCGCATCCAACACGCTCGGCTCCATATCAAGCCGCAACGTCCACGTGAAGGCTGGTGAGCGTTCGATATATTTTTCTTAAATATGTTGCGTTTTCATGACTATAAATTAGGTTCCACAGTGCTCCAACTTGTCAAAGCTCAGAGGACTCAGTTGGGCTAGTTGGTTCATGACTGGATAGAAGCGCCGAAGAACAGAGACAAAGTGAGGAGGTAACGTCTATGTGCATTACTTCCTTGACTTTGTCCATGTCCTCGGCGCATTCATCCTGGGAAAGATAGTTGCGCTAGCGCATGCTCATGAGACTCGGAGACAAAGCCTCCCTCTCTCGGCAGCATTGCGGGTCTGCCCTGTACAGAAATGTCATAGACTGCCATAGGAGGAATTGCGAAAAGAAGGGCTATATTGTAATATATATGAACATGATGGAAAACAACATCAGATCAACAGGGAGAAGAACGGGTAAAGAACACGACAGGACAACGGCTGACACGCAACTGAAGTTCCTCGAAAGAAAGTGGACTGAAGAAATTTGTTGGACAGATTACACACATACGGATTAAAAACACACGTCCACCAGGCGACCAAAGGTGTAGATACATCGCCTCAAAACTTCACACTCGTGTTCGATTGCAGGTACAGTACTTCCTCTCAGATAGCGCTACCGATGGCTATAATTTATATATTTCATGGCCATATGTGACACTTACTTTCCGAATTCTTGATATGGCCACATATGGCAATTCTGTACGCGTGCATATTTGTGGAAACCACAATGACCTATGACAATATGGCACAAAGTAATTGTCGCCGAGAATAGGGGGAAAATAATGTCAAATCATGTGTGTTAATTTCCGCGCCTGAATTGCTAAATTTAGCTGCAAAACTTGAATTTATAAATAATTATACACAAAATCAATTTTCTCGCTAAATTTAACGAAAACCATTATACGACTAGATATAAAGAGAAACTTATTTGGTCTCTAGTTTCAGACCAAAGGCAATTTTCTCGCTTTCAGTTACACCGCTACTTTTAGCCGAAAGCGTTTCCCATCCGGATTTGGCGCGTACACCCGAATCGGCGTTACACCTACGCACAAAATCAATTTGTACGCTAAGTTTAGCAGGAGCGTTGCCGCGCTCAGTACAACGAGAAAGCACGGGATCGGCGCGTTCTAGTATGATGCCCGGAGCGCGTCATCGAACAGGTCTGTTTACCGCGTCCAAAAAAATTGCTCCTTCAATTTTTCGCCCGATGACGTCCTAAAAGTTTCACGCCGTCGTCGGTAGTGACCCTGGCTACGTGACAATCGTGGTTGTATAGTGCGGCAGACGACCGTTCCGCTGCAGGTTGCGCTCAAACTTGACAGTCCGCGGAAGCTTTGGCAGTCAGGAGTTGTGACGCCGCGACAACTGGCACAGTCACCTTCGCTCGCACTTTTCGCCAGCACCGTTTCTACCACCGACCGCCAGGATCGCGGCATCCGGCAGCATCACGATCCGGTTTTGTGACGTCACTTCTTGCCACTTCGGGACCCTTTCTGGTGCATGGTGGGGAACAGGACGCTAAAACGCAGCAGTGCGAGGCACCATAATAGCGTTCACCAATTCCGTTTCTCCGTACATTTTACACAAAAGAGTGACGCCATCAAATTTAGGCGAAAACCCAAATTATTGTATATTAATACGTCGATTCAAGATGGGCAACATTGGAGCGAATGCAGCGCCGCGCTGAGGCAGGCCGGTAGCGCCGAGCTGTACGAACGAGCCCAAGGAACAATGCGAGTGAAACTTGCAGTTTACAAAACTTGCAAAACTTGGTCGGGTCTTGTTTCAAATATGCTTAATGGCCGTTGGACCCTCTCACTGTTAATAACAAAACTAAACTATAAAAAACACGGGGGACCTAATAGTTAAGAGAATTTATTTTCGTTAGAATTCCCAAATGTTTGAAACTCGGAGTTTATTCTATTGTGTTTCTTATTAAAAAATAAATGAATAAAGACTGGGTTTTACGACCCTTTGTCGCGAAGGAACTTGGACGACCAAAAAGGCAAACACCTTTTGTCAGTAATTCAAGATTTCAAAGAAAACTGAAGTGGCATTTTCTCAGGTTCACTGACCCGGTGCTCTTACGAAGTTTATATGTAAAACACCCTCCGAAGTGACAGAATATTTACCTGTAGTGTTTTGGGATTTTCGAGTAAACACGGAGCCCTTTATATAATGTATAGCGATGTAAGCTTAAATAAACCAGTCTTCTTATGTAACTACACTGTCGCGAACAAAATATTTCGACGACATAGGAATAATCCGGGACCGCAGACGTAAAATCACAGATTTAAATGTTCGCTCTTGCTCTGGCAATAACTGCATAGAATCAGTTATTATAAAATAAAATAAGAAAAAAAAATATAGATATTTAAGTTTTAACGTGGGTATGTTTTGCCGTATGGTTTTCTTGATGTATTCTCTCGAAAATATCGCTTCTATACTTCGTTATACTGCGGATTTTACGTCTCCTCGGCGTCTTTTTTGTGTTTACACGATGTTCACCCCTGTTTTAACTCATTTTTACCTGCAGTGTCAGCAAGTACACAAATGAATAAATCAATTAGATATAGAAATGAAGAAAAAGCGAGCAACGTTAATCCCGAGAATCTTCACAGCAAGACGCCCAGTCGTTTCCAGATTTCAGTCAGGCGCGATTACGTTGCTTTTAGGGTGTTTTTTTAGCAGAAGTGCTCTCGCAACCAACCTCTTTTCATGAGCGTTTAAAAGAAGTATTATATAATATTACTGTAATATCATTAATATGTATTACTGGCGTTCGCAAAGAAGTTAATGACTATCTCCACAAAACAAAAAGGATGTTAAATTCATAGCCAGTCGAGCTTCCTTCGGTGCACTCATTTATAGATTATAGCGGTCTGTGTGCCCATGCTCAACGTTTGAAAATTGCACTTTCGTTCGGTTCTTCGCAGTCGAACCGCGAAACGCATCAGGCGTCGATTGAGCGAGTAATTGCCAATTAGCAAACCGTTTATTGAGGAAACTTGTTTTTATTCTTGGTTTAAGTTCTTGCAATCAAAAGTCTACTTTCTTCTGCTTAGTTTTCTTTTTTAAGCGCTCCGTGTCTCCTTTCTTAATTATTATTTTGCTTATTCCTATTAATGGACCATGATTATAATTACGTACCATTTCGTAAAAGCAATAAAAACAAGAATATAGAACGTTGATTGGACGTCTATAGTTCAATGCAACATAAAATAGACGAATCAAGTTCAGCCAAAAACAAAACAAAAAACCTTTGCTTACACAAGAGAGTGCGTCGGGACGTCTGACAGTGGCCCGGTTCAGCTAATGTTCAGCAGTTGCTATGCTGGTAGAAACTACGAGAGAGAGATAGAAAGGAAGAGACGAGAGCGTGAGGGGACATCAGAACACCGAGCTGTGATTGGAATGATTATTGGGTAGGCACAAAGCTAGCTGCCTTTTGTCGCTATACTACGTTTCTGCTTACGTCCACACGCAACCGACACTACGAGCTAATGGTACCAACGAAGAAGCGTCCAAACCGCTAGTCGCTAGGCGTTTTCTGTTTATGATTGGTTCAGCGATGATAAATCAAGTGCAGAAACATGACGAACACCACGATGCTGCGCTTTGAACGCTGTCTGACTGTTCCCATCAACTCGTCATCTGGAATAAAAGTCAAACGAAGTACTGACGAGACTGGTTATAACCAAGTCGGTTATAACGAAATAGTGGCTACAGCGAAGGGATCATTATTTTGCCCTACCCTTTTGCACTTCGTTATAACCTAGGTCGGTTAGAACGAAATAGCGGATATAGCGAAGTTATTTCCGATTCTCGTTGAGTTGGTTATAACAGATCTCGACAGTATACAGTCATTGTTCGAACAGGTTTGGACAGGTTCAAACGTGTTCGAGCCGAGAAATAAAGACAAAGCCAGCTAGCTTTGTGTTCACTTGCTATTCATTGCAGTCAGAACTCGGGGCTCTGGTGTCCCTGCGCCCTCTTGTCTCCTCCTCTACCTCAGTTTCTACCCGCAAAGTGACCGACAGGGTAAGAACGGCAGAGAGGAATTTCACTTGCACGGCCTGCCTCGTATAACGCTTCGGCGTTACGCGACGGAGCTTCCCTTAGAACAAAAAGAAAATTATTTGAGACACTCTAGAGAAATCCTATGCACCTTTTAGCGATTCTTTCAACTGCCTATTTAGTCAATTTTCAAGAAAATATTTTTCGAGAGATTTTCTATTGACTTTTTTCAACTCGAAGTATAAAGACCGTTTTGTGTTTCGGTTGCCGTCTTGAAATACGATGTAACTGATTGGTTGGGTGACAAAAAATAAATAGCTGAAGCAAAACTACAGTAAAAAATTATACTTAGGAAATAAGTAGAGCTATTGGCACAAACTTTCCTAATTCTAGCGCATTTTAATCGGCAAATAAAGTGATTTGCTCTCTTTGTCCTAACTCAGCTACCTCAAAAATCAACATGGCTACCGTCACGAAAAAAAAAGAAGAAACAACGGTTTATAGAGGACAGACGATAAAAGTGCTATGGAATTTCTATGAATTTTTTCACCCTTATTTTTTATAAAATGTCTATGGACTAGTCTGGCTAGAATAATTATCTGGAGTGCGTAGAAGCAACATCACACCAAGTTGAAACCTGGTTGAGGAGGCTGCTTTTTACGACTGCATCAAATAATTATCTCTTCTTTTAGTGCTTTATAGGTGAAGGCAAATTTCATCAGCCCTTATAAAACACATTTCTGTATAAATATTGTAGCGAGAGAACATCAACATACTTGTAATCTCTTATCTTCCAGGTGGGCCTCGTTCAAATGATTGCCTTTGAAGCAGTGCTGTGCCCGTTACCGAAAAAAGTAACGAAATAGCGTTACTCGTTAGTTTAGTAAAAAATTAACGCGTTATTGAATTACGTTCCTTTGTTACAAACGGAACGATATGCCGTTACCGTTACGTTTCAAAAATAACGAACGTTACTTTTACGTTACTTTTACGTTACTTTTGTGTTCGAGTACATATGTTTGGCAGCATCCGAATGGAACCTGCTGGAACGCAACCCGCCAACCAACACCACTCATCTTTACGCCGGTTTTAGTAACCGTCCGGTTCATACTAATTACTAGAGACTGATTTACTTCACTATGTGGAACAGGACACCGGTTACCAGCACACTGGTTATAATCACTTGCTGCCTCCTACCAGCAGTAACTCTTAGGTTTTCTGAGAAAAAAAAAAGGTTTCGTGTTTGTAAGTTTTTAGATCGCAGCTCTTAGGAGCCCGTTTCCGGCTTGAGCGGCGTCGGCGTCGCCATCGGCGTAACGCCGTAGGTCAAGTGACCCCTAATGTCCACGTGACCCCAGGTCACGTGACCCCCCAGGTCACGTGACCCGCCTGGTCACGTGTGACCCCCCCAGGTCATGGGACTCCCACAGGTCACGTGACCCCCCATGTCAAGTGACTCCCCCAGGTCACGTGACCCCCTCGAGGTCACGTGACCCCCGTGAGGGGAGGAGGAGAAAGGAGGGCTATACCCTCCCTCAGTACCCTTCCCTCCTCCTCCTCAAGAACAGCGCTCCAATTCGGCATTACAGGGAGTTGTAAACGGCTTTCATTTTTTTCCAGGTTTAAAACTTTTTTTTTATTTTTATTATGACCTTAAGGAAGTAAAGGCTAATCAAGCGAAAGATTCTTCTGTGTACAAAAGTGGGTCAAGAACTTTTAGGCAGCGAGAGGGAGAGTGAGAAGAAAAATTACACAAAGGGTGTTTTTTTTGTAACTAGAGAAACGAGCAAATCGTTTCGCCACTAGTTGTCCACTGTTTTAAACGGATGTCTCTCTATCCCCCACCCCCCACCCTGTCCACCTCTGCTGCACAAAGCAGAGGGGGAAGAGGATGAAGGGAGGGAGAGGGCTGTAACGCAGTCGTTTGTACAAGCCTTGTAAGTGGTGACACGATGAAAAGAAAGAAAAAAAGAAGACTAACGGAATTAGGTGGTAGCCGAAGGTTTTTTTCGCCTTCGAGAAGCAAGACAGTGTTGCCTTTTAACGGATGTCTCTTTTAATCAAAAGAATGTCTTTTTTAAGTTTACTGTGACGGATGCCGGTTCCGTGCAGCGATAAGCTTGTGCAGGATTTTGAGATGGATGGGTGAATAGATGGACTGATAAGTGGAAAACCCACTGTTTTAGGAAATCGAAGGTTCAGAAGTCTTAACAGCAAGATACGGCATTGCCTGGGCATTGCGTGCTCGAGAGCAAGTAGTTGCCCCTCGAGCAGAGAAGCGAGATTCTCCATTGAGCTTTGTGACCTAAATTTAGTTCCCCTAACGTCTCCAGTTTTATGCGCAAGATTGCTATTCTAAACGTTAGATCAGGCGTCCTGACCTTAATGTATTTCACCAGTTTTGGACGAAAGTAACGAGTAGCGAGTAACGTAATTTGATAGCCGATACCGTAAAAAAGTAACAAAAATGCTCTACTTGTTAGTCATTCAGAATACTAACGAGTACGTTACTACGTTAGCGAAAAATGTAACGCGTTACCAGTAACTACTAGTAACGCGTTACCAGTAAGTACAAGTAACGCGTTACCTCCAACACTGCTTTGAAGTGTAGGATATATGCAGCCGTAAAGCAGTCAACACTACTGAATTATTTGGCTTACGAGTGCTCCGTGGCGTGGGTCTTTGCGATGTTTGGTTGTGTGCACATGAAAGTGGCATGTATTCTTCCATGGAGGAAATGTGACAGACCTAAAATTAATGTTAAAAATTTCTTTATTTTCGCAAAAATAGAATGTGCGTTTTTGGTTGCAGACAGGCAATAGAAACGTTGTGAGTATCTCTGTTTCCTATGCAATTTATATACGATTTCTATCATATTTCTATACAGAGAGTTAAATCTAAATCTACAGAAACAAAAGAGACCAAAAAGCTATAGACAGTGTGTAAAAAATGTGATACCTTTTCTTAAAAATATGTATAGCATATATACATTATTTTCCATAGAAATTTTGCAGAAATTAAATACGTATTTTTGTCAGAGCTCTTACCCTGTTAAAACGCTTCAACGTCTTGTGAGCCTCGCGTCTTAACGCACAGCCATAAGCATGGCGAAGAGTGATGAGCACCGGGTACTGGAGGCCTGGTGTTCGAAAGAGACGCCCTGCCGTTTTCACTCTGTCAGTGACTGCAAATTCCACAGATGTTTGAATTCTATTAAACGCATATTATTAATTTCCAAGGTGCTCTAGGTCGTTATAGAAGCGCTTGTTCCACAGAGTCCCATTCTGCGACTCCAGGAAAATGGTTTGTTATAAGTGCGACAGCACGTCAGTGTCCGCCCAACCATGTGATCGCGTGTGTCCGTCTGTAAGCACCTTGACAACTTAAATGAGGGGAAAATTTATTCGGCAAATTGAGTAACCCCGCTGCTCCAGTTATTCGAGTCTGCAATCGATGGGGCCTACACTCTGGGCCTGTATTGGATACGGGGCCTGCCTCTGCGTTCTGCGTGAACACGGCTCAGCTCGAGTCGAGAACGAGAGCTTTCCGGGGAGGACTTGATCCAATCAGGCTCTTCGTGCCCAAACAATGGCCACCGGCAATGTTGCTTTGACGGTGTTTTGAAAAGGGTCTATTAGCCTTTAACGAACCTGCAGGATTTTTCCAGTCGAGAAATTTTGGGGGACGGAAAAGGGGGGGGGGAGGGGAAGGATTGGTGAAAGAGGGTTGATCCCTGTTGTTCCGACAGCGGACATTGGCGGTGCGTTTTCTAATGGCGAGTTTGACGGTCGTAAGCGGTCGCGGACCACGGGCAACGCCCAGCAACGCCTGGTCCAGACGCAGCTTTTGAACATTCGGTTCGTCGGTGCAGTGCTCCCGTTCACAACCCGGATCAGAGCACGCGCGGTCGAATTTCTGAACCAAACGGCCCTGGCTGGACACCGCGACCCGTCGTAAACAGACTATTATTTGGCTTCCGGGAATAGTTTGTACGTGTTCCCGCCAAAACGTTGAAACAAAATACACTCTTGGTTTCTCCGCGTGGCTGGAACGGTTACGCGCCGTGTTTAACCCAACGGGTTACAAGTAACCACGTTACTTGTAACACGTTAGATTTGTTTTATGCACTTGTGTATCCGTTAGGCTTGTAGATGTGTAAAGAGCGAACTATCGTCGTTACATTTTCATGGTACCATCTCCAAAAAGACGTTACTCATTACGCGTTAGTTTGGATTAACTTTTTCAAAGCTTAAGACAAGTTTATTGGCATTCTAAAAAATGCGCGGAAAAAGCAAAATAATATATTCTTCTTTGCAATATCATTACCAAATCATTCACTGAAAAAGCAAAGTCGATTCAGTCATAATTAAAAAAAATATGCTTTACTAATCTGACAAAAATAATAAAATAGTCACAATAAATCATTATATAAAAGTGTAATTACTGTCGAAGTTCATGTCCACGGCCTGTCGATGCTGAATAATAGTAAAATATAAAGTAAGGCAAGGGGAACATGTGCTGTTTTTTTTAAGCAACGTGATAACGGTTTTTTCGTTACTTTGCAGGACGCTAAAAATCTCAGTAACGTGCAAATGTTTTACGGCCCAGCGAGGACCGCTACTTCATTACTTATTTTTGGTAACGTGCACATCACTGGCTATGCGCAATGCGTTTCAGTGGTTCCATAAAAACGCGTTACTGCCGATGAGAACTCTAGGGCGCAAAGGAGCTGGTGATGGTTGAAAATAATAAACCAATTAACAACTAGGAGTAGTAAGAAGAGAAGACGTGACGAAGTAGTCTCAGCTGTGTTGTCTCGTTTTTCGTTTTCCCTAGTCTCGGGTCTTCAGTCCATTATATTGCGTTACTTTAAGTGTCAACACGGAAAAACATAAGGTAACAGTATAGTTGAGCGCATACTCTGCCTGCACGTTAAACGGGGATTAGTTTTGAATATAAAGGTCGCAACCTAGACAAGCTGAACAATGAATAAGCTTCAGCTATCTCTATGATTTCTAAGGGAAAAGTTAGTTAAAGCTCTTTGCAAGCACAAACACACCTGAAGGATACACTGATTCCTTTAATGTTTATTAAACAAAACCAATTTTGCTTTCTTGAATCAAACAGCGTAATTTGATTTTTGTTTGCGTTTTCTTATTTTAGTTTAAAAGTAACTTGTACCACAAACACAATTATATATATATTTTTTTTAAATTAAGTGTTTTCGTGGCACACTTTATCATCTTGCTATGTTTTTACCGTGCTTTGGAGAGCCGCTGAATGGAACTTGGTTGCCCGGATTAGATTCATTGCCTAGGCCATCGCGGTAGCTCGTTTCTTTGGGAGTCACACACAACCTGTACAACATTAAAATAAGCCATATTCAGGACAAGTCAAATGCGGGACAGAAATAACCGTTGATGAGCCGAATGGACATAGGAGACTTTGGAACAGTCGAAGCCTAACTGCTTCAAATTTACACTGCAGGTTCTGGTAAAATATTCTCGAACACTCTATGGTCACCGAGATCTTAAAATGCGCAGGGCCTGGCACTTCCTGAGCATTTTACTGCCGCTCTGCCACCATTGGTATCGCCGCATTAGCTAATAAAAACGCCGCAGCAGTGTTGGCCCTAACGAGTTACAAGTAACGACGCTACCGGTAAGGCGTTACTTTTTTCAGTAACGTAGTAACGTAGTAGTTACTTTTTCGAGAGAGTAACGGGGAACGTATAGACATTTGCAAAAAAATCTCCTCCTGCGCTGCCATCTTTGTCTGCTGGGCTGTGCAACGTCTTCATGGCATGCGCTGTTGCACTATTCTGCGGTAAATCAGACGTTGCGCATGCGTCCAAAGCTCAATGATTCAACATTTTTCGCCCGGCTGATAAGCGATGCAAAGTTTCTATACTTACGTTACTTATTTAGAGTAACAGGTAGCGTGGTTACGCCACTCGTAACATAATCCTCCCTAGATCCAAAAAAAGTACATTTACAATTTAATAAGCCGAGCTTTCGATTGGCTCTGATTGAAGGATAGAAGGTAGACCTCGAGGCAGCTTGCTTTGGGGTCTACCCACATTTTTCAATCAGAGTCAATCAGAGCTCGGCGTTCTGACGTAAACACAACCCCTGAAAAAAAAAAAAAAGCAGACGAACTTGCGCTCCAGAAAGGTAATACACTGTAAGGGGCATTTACTTTTCTTTCACTCTTTTTTACAACTTGAACACCAACTTATTGTCAGTGCATGCATTCTCAAAGGTGTTTTTGTTTTAATATAAACGCTTTGCATTTGTATACAATGCGTCATTCATTAAATGTATAGATATTCCAGAGAACCTTTTATATATATAATAAATACAATTATACCTGAAATAAAATATATACTTTACAAGACACAACATGATGGTAGAATTTATTTTTTCCCATGGAGCGATATATAAATGGATATCAGAAGGAGTTAATGATAAAGAACATTAATATCACCTAGGTCATACGCACGTACCCGAAACAGCAGTTTAAACGGCGCACCCGATTGCGAAGATTGAGATGGGGGACCTTCATGTGTACGCGGCACTCGCGCGTGTTTTGTCACGTTCCTAAACTGCGGTCACGTCCATCGCACCTCGGACATGATCCAGGGAAAGTAACTACTCTGTTATCGTTGTTTTTTTCTGTTGCACTTTAACGATGAGCTTAGAAACGCACTGCGTTTAAATCAATAAATTGATACGCATTATATCAGAATTTACACCGCATATGTAGTCACTGCTATAGGTTAATTAGGAGACACTGGATGCGGCGAGAACCGATGCCAATATTGTTTTCCCGCTGCCAATAGGATTGCAGCATTGGCCTGCATGAACAACGAAGAACCAATCGCGAAGCAAGAAGTGTAAAAATGATTACCCGTTACACCCCCCCCCCCCCCCCCCCCCCACACACACACACACACACACTCTGTCGTCCCCTCGTCTCTCAGTTTATTTATTTCTACTTCCCAAAGGGCCCGAAGACATTACAGAGTGGGAGAGCCACAATATAGTAATGATTGAAAAACGGAAACACAATAGGATACAAAATAGCATACAGTTTATACACACTCGTCAAAAACATGCATGTTAGTTAAGGCAGACTTTAAGTTCTCCAATTCCGTGATGGATGTAATTCAACCGGTAAGGTGGTTCGATTCTTGGGATGTACGAGAAAGAAAGGATGAATGAATTGTAGTTGCGTTAGCGCTAGAGATACCAACCCTATGTTGATGATCAAGACGAGAGAAGACGTAAAGCGAGAGTACAATTAATTTGTCTCGTAGTATAGAATTGTGAAATAAATTCTGTGAAATAAGGAGAGGCGTGTAATTTTCCAACGTAGAAATAAGGGTGAAAGCAATAAGTTTACTTCATATTAGTCACACTATATAGTGGTAATTAATGAGTATGAAACGAGCAGATCTGTTTTTGGATGGCTCTCAATGCTTTAATGAAAAAGGCACGACCGGGATCCCAGATCGATGCTGCATATTTTTATTTAGGTCAACATAGGGTTTTATACAAAATGAACTTCAAAGAAACAGGTGATAGTGGAAAATTACGTCTAAGGTGAACTATTATGCTATTAGTATTGGACGCGATGTACTGAATACTAGTTTTCAAGAAAATCTTGTATTTAAGTGCATCCCTGAATATTTGTAAGAGGTAACAATATCTAAGTGAGCTTGATTAAGAAGATAATTGGGATTTTCATATGACTGATCGGACACACGCATAGATTTACATTTCTTAGAATTAAGGCTCATGAACCATAAGTCACACCACTGGACAATATTGTGAATATCGGACTGGAGAACACAGCTGTCACCATGGCCAATTATTTTCTGTTAAATCAGACAGTCATCACGCAGATAAACACATATATGAGGAAATGTTCAATGAAAGATCATTAAGCATAAATTAGGAATAATCATGGTCCTAAAGCAGATCCCTGTGGAACACCGGAACTAACGCTTTGCTAGAGAAGTGCTTGAATTGTTGACACTTACGAATTGAGAGTGTAAGTTTCATGGGAAACTATCAGAATGCTTTGGAAAAGTCCGAAAATATGCAGTCAGCCTGGGATCCTCTGTCTAAAATTGAATAAAGATCATGAGTGAGTGATAAAAGTTGAGTTTCACATAAAAATGTCTTTCAGAAACCATGATGAGATGTATTAAAAAAGATGTTAAGTTCAAAGAATTTGACAATGCAAGAGAATATATGTTCAAGAAGTTTGCAGGGAACGCTGGCAATTGAAATAGGCTGATTATTGAGAGGGGAATGTTTGCCACCTGTTTTGTAAATGTGAACCAGCTTCCCTACTTTCCAGTCTAAAGGGAGAACGGACTCTTGTATAGATTGATCAAATGGTTTAAATAGCATGACTAAAAAATATTATTTGGCATTTTTATAAAAAAAATTTGTATTTATACAATCCACTCCTGCAGGAGATGACAACTTTAACCACACAATGACACGCTCAACCCTCGCACAATCAAGCAGAAGGGGCTTCGTAGGTAAAACATCAGAACTACGCAGTATTTGGCATTCTTGGCTATAATCATGTGAACATGATTCAGCAAAAACTGTATTAAGAACATTAGCACTGGCTTCCAATGGCATTCTAGAGCCGCTCTCAGTTTCAGCACGACTGAAGAATTCGATTACTTAGACATAATATTCCAAAACTGTTTTCGATTGTTAACTAACATTTCCTGTACTTTAAGCGTAAAAAATTAAACTTTGCATTTGACCATTTGTTTATGCCTCAGGTGCAGTGAGATATTTTGCGAAACGTTGTTCACATGTTGTGAACTTAGAAGCACAAAATAATCGTTTCTTTTTATTTAGATTCCTTTAGGGCTAAACTAAACTACGGTGACTGGGAATTCTCAAAAACTGTCCTTAAGCGAAATCTACAGATTGGTTAGTGATGTAACTTTGTTTTGATAAAGCTGCAAATTGTTTTCAACTGATCTGCGTAGGAACCCCACAACGAGGTCATCCAAAAATGTTGCTACTTCATTGTTAATTATCGCAAGTCAGCTTTGGTATAATCTCGAATTTGTTTTGTGCGAGTGGATGGTTTAGCCCCTGTAGCCATAACATAAAAATACAGTAAACAATCATCACTAAGTACTGGTATATGTAAATTAGGTGAAAAAATATTTGAATGGTTTGACATAACAATAAGATCCAAGACTTGCTGATAACGTGGTCACTCTCGTAGGTTCAGCAACGAATTGCGTTAAGTTACAATTTAACCGAAGTTTAACATTCGTTACATTAAGATAAACACGTGGTCCTAGACGGATTACTTCTTGCACCCACAATAGAAGGATTATTAAAGTCACCTAAAAGAAATATCGGGGAACTGGGAAATTGCGTAATTACGGTATTAAGTGAGTCATGCCGAGCTTTAATGAATTTGGATGAGGTGGTAATCTATAGCGAACTTCCAAAATCCATTTGTTGTGGTTACGCCCAACACACACTCATACTATTTCTAAAGAACTAATCATTTTTTTCACAAAATGACTCTACGTAATCTGCTTCTGCAATTGAAACACCACAACAACTCCTATCCTGCGTGTCGTTTCTGTAGATATTTACTTCGTTAGTCCATCAAACAGTTCACAGTCGCGCACAATCCCTGAAAGCCAATATTATGTCGAAACAATAACATCAGAGTCACTAGAATCATCAATTTCATCAACACGGACTTGCTCTCTGTATAGGCCTTTGTAAAAATCGCCTTCTTCACGCTGCCATTTTTTTCTGCTGGGCTGTGAAACGGCTTCTGAGCATGCGCTGTAGCTCTGCTGTGCTGTAGATCAGACCCTGCGCACGCGTCCAGAGTTCAGTGATTCAGAATTTTTCGCCCAGGTGATAAGCGATGCAAATGTCGATAGATAAAAATCTGTAGCGCTGAATTTTCTTCGTCAACTGCCGAGGGGCCATCTCGGAACTCCGATCGAACACGAGTGCTGCGTCAGCTTTCGGCTAGTGATGCAGCATTGATCGATCAAACGCGACTTTTAGCCGAACGCTGACTACGTATATGATGTTTACATTTAATACTACGTTTTTATTTATTAAAGCGAAAGCCTTATGGGTCCCATTGTTCAGTCGACCTTCAAAGACCTTGAGCGAAAACACGTCGGCGACGCAAAAGGCACCAAAACGTTTGCGTGACCAATCAGGCGAATTATAGGCAATGAAATTAAGAAGGATGAAAACGCGAATTAAGAGGAATCGAAGTGAATAAAGAGGGATTAAAGTGAATTAAGAGTAATTAAAGTGAATTAAAAGGAATTGACGAATTACGAGAAATTAAGCGATTAAGCGGATGACTAAGCGAATTAAGTGGACGACTAATCGAATTTAGATGATGAACTCAGCACATTGAGAAGTATGACTCAGCACATCAAGAGGGATGACTCAGTGAATTAAGCTGGCTAATTAAAGTGGCTAATTAGTACGGATGTTAAAGCTATTTAAAACAGTCTTGAGGTTTCGCCTTCAAGTCGTCTTAGGGATAACATAAGAGCTCCGTGAATTTTATTATATCTACAGGGTGATTCAAGGAGAGACCAGGCTCTTTAAATCGACCGCAAAATTCGGTTTCTTAACCTGTCGCGCTACGATTTTGTGCAGCGTTGCCCACAGATGGTGCATTTTTTTTGTAAAATTTGCAAAGAGCGAATTTACCTGAGGAACAAGTAAAGAAAGAAAAAGGCTTAGCTCCTATGGAAACGCAGCGACGCCACCGGTCTTCAAACAACACGGCGCCGTTTCGCACGGGAGACAAGAGATGGCGCAAGCGGTCGCGACGCCAACTGCCGCCAACGAACGAGCATACGTCGCCGAGAGCCGGCGTCTTCAGCAGACGATCGTTTCGACTCAAAAGCAGCGCGAGCTTTTCTGATATCATTTGCCAATGCATTATTTTATCATCCTTACTGAGAAAACATAGTGAATGGTCACTTAATCGATTAGAAAAATGGGTTTGTCGGGATATTTTGACTGATTTTTTCGGTGTACCGATGTCGTCTGCTTTGCAGATCCTTGTTGTTACCGCGCCTGTTTTTGTTTCTGCGACTATCGCCGCCTGCGGAACGCGCTCCGCTTTTGAGTCGAAAAGATCGTCTGCTAAAGACGCCGGCTCTCGGCGCCGTATGCTCGTTTGTTGGCGGCGTTCGTTGCGCCATCTCTTGTCTCCCGTGCGAAACGGCGCCGTGTTGTCTGAAGACCGGTGGCGTCGCTGCGTTTCCATAGGAGCTAAGTCTTTTTCTTTCTTTACTTTTTCCTCAGGTAAGTTTCCTCTTTGCAAATTTTACAACAAAAATGCACCATCTGTGGGCAACGCTGCACAAAGTCGTAGCGCGATAGGTTAAGAAACCGAATTTTGCGGTCGATTTAAAGAGCCTGGTCTCTCCTTGAATCACGCTGTAGATGGTCTCGCTTTGTTCCGACGCCCAGGATCCCATGGCACCTACGAGGCTGCATACAAAGTGCATCGTCGCGGCACTCGTTGTCTCTGTGGGGTAGGCAATCACCGGCTAAACCAATCACGCACAAACAACAAAATGAAAAAAGCGCAAGATCACAAGGGAATCACTGTGCAAGATTGATTCGTTCGGTGGTAGCAAACGCACAAAGGCGATGAGCGCTGTCACAATGTATACTTTTCGTGCTGCGCCTGATTGGCTCCGTGGAATCGGAGCGTAGTGTATACGGTCGAACCGCAAGTAAAACAAGGTGTGCGGAGCGCAAGTTCGTCTCCTTGTTTTGCAGGGGTTGTGGTGACGTCACAACGCCGAGCTCTGATTAGCTCTGATTGTAGGATAGTGGGTAGACCTCAAAGCAAGCTGCCTTGAGGTCTACCCACTATCCTATCAGAGTCAATCAGAGCTCGGCATTCTGACGTCAACACAACCCTGCAGAAGACGAACTTGCGCTCCCATAAATTGACACCCCGTGTTCAATTCGTCGATGGATGTTCGTCTGCGTATTTTGAAACGCGAAGGGTCGGACCCGAATAACGCGCTGACTTCAGGATATTTCGGGGTTTCTATTTGCTTTACCGAATTCGAGGACTCTGCCAGTGGTCCAGCGTAAACTTCGGAACCAAGGCACGACGCGTGAGGCGCGACTGTCACGTCTTCTTTGGTCACTATCCATGCATGCGCAGACCCGACGTGGCAGGAAGCCATATTGCGCCCGGATTACGGAGAAAAGAAAAAAGATTAAAATGTACGCAAAAACTGCCAACGTTGTTATGGAAAAGAAAACAAATACGGAAGCGGAATTTTGAATGACGATGGTTGTCTGAATATACAAAGTTGGACGTGGCGTCGCTCGAACGGAGGCAAGAAACGCCACTCGCAGCTTCTGACGTCGCAAGGCTCGAATAGATTGCATCTACGATTCGTACAAATGATGTTGCCGGATGGAATGATGCAATTAAAGCGTCTTACCCTGTTCCAGATGAGATGAGCCATTCTCGGGCATACTTCTAGATTGTACAACGTTACACAAAATATGGTCTGCAGACACTAGGGAGTTCTAGGGAACGGTTTTTGCACATCCGATACGGTACGATGGGCCCTCCGGTACGAACTGCGCATGCGCTAGCCCAGAAGACTGGCCCATGCGCAGTTTGTTCCGGAGGGCACATTGTACCTTATCGGATCGTGCGAAAACGGCTCTCTAAAACTCACCAATGTCTGAGCAGTGTTTCATATTTGTATGACGGTCCTAGCTGCCACATTGGCCACACGAAACTTGTTTGCGGATATGTTCAAAATATACGCATGTGTGCAGCACATGCGTATATATATAGCTTCGAACAAGCTTGAGGTGGGTCCGTAGACAATTCTGTCGACTCAGTTTGCAGCGGACAGCGCCTCTTTTGTATCAGTCACGAGCACTTTGACTTCGGAATATAGAATTCAATTTTGAGGTGCATAAATTAAGAATGAAAACGAACTATTCTGGATATCCTTTTCTGTCTACAACATACATATTTGGAATAGCATCCAGACATATGAAAGTTATGTCACCTTTTTTTAGCGATAAAATATATATGGCTCGATTGATGCAGTTAACGTGTTCTGCAGTGTTATATATCTGAAGGTCTTTTCGCCGACTCCAGTGCAATGGGAGATACTTTTTATGAGCTTTCCTTGTTTGTTTTATGTACCTTAGCAGATTTAAAATGCCTAAAATTGAGGTGGAACGGAAAACAAAATTACAAGTTGGTGTCTTCTTTCTTTTACCCAGCAGCTACGAGTATTTAAATATAAAACAACCAAAAAGAAAATAAGTTTACTCTCAGAAATTTCTCGAATGTAACGCAGATGCAACGGATCCCCCAAGACATGTGTAGTAAATTCATCCTTCAGAACCTAGAGCACCTAGATGTTGTCTCTGAGCGGACTGGATCAATAAAGCAACGTTCGAATTGACGTCATCGCTTTAGGAGAAAGGGGGGGGGGGGGGGGTGCAGATGTGTGTGTGTGTACAAATATTGCTAATGATCTCTAAGGTTTATCACAATAGATCATATCTATGTGATGTAGTGAATTTCTAGATATCATTGAGTGTCTATAAAATACAAACTCAAAAGTAATATTTACCCCTTCTTAATGCGCAATGAGCTAAAACAAATAGGTTTTGTTTTAGTAAAGATTTTTATTAGGTTCTACGTTCATTGAGAGTGGATGTAGGCAATGCGCATAATTTTATAAACCCTGTGCTAGAATAATGTTTATATATGTATATATATATCTTATTACGCTTCTTCGTATATGCTTTGATTTGTCTATTCAATTTCTTTTCTGAAACCATCTCACACTGACCGTTGGCTATGGATTCTGATCAATATGTGCATTTATGTTTGTAATGCCCATGTAAGGATAATAACGAGGATTTTTTAATCGCAGCTGAGTGCCTCGCGAATGCGTTTTTGGCTCTTCGTCACTTTAATTTATTTCGACGCGTCTAAACCCGAATTTAACGCAAGACTTTAACCATCCGAATTCGCAGAAAATCGATTCGCTAGACACGTTGCCCCTCGTCCTCTTTCTACAAATCGAGGAAAAAATATAAAACGCGTGAAAGCGGCTTTGGAATGTCAGTGTTAAAAACGGGCGATCCTTCGAAGAAAAATAATAACGATCTTGAAAAAAGCAATCACTTCGTCGTTAAAAAAGGCTGTTAGTAGCAGCGGTTTGGAGCAAAATATCTGTACCAAAACAGACAAGATTCAATACGCAATGTCTTCTAGCACAAAAGCAAGAACTGCGACATATCATTAAAAGAAGTGTTTACATTATTAGAAATACAACTCCAAAGTGAATTTTTCACAACGAGAATTTCCGCTAGGTGAACGGCTTTGGCACTAGCCAGAGTTCTGAAGTAATTAGATGCAGTTATTTACTTTAATCAGTTGTTACTTTAGAAGCTCCATATATCTCCCCAGTTAAAAATTTATTTTAAGTGGCTATACATACACTTAACTTGGTTACATTCGTGGTGCGACACTTATTTTGCTTAAACCTATTTCTCAAAATAATGACTCGCATTCTTTATACGACCGTGAAGGCCTCCTAGCTGGTGGTATTCACAAAAAAAGCCAACATTGATTGGCGAATTGATGGATTGATTGATATACATTTATATTTGTTCTCAACATGAACACTTCGAGTAAACAAAAAAGAGCGGCATGAATCAACAAGGAAGACTGTCAATATCGTTCTATCCTATGAAGCAAACTGGTTAGGCAGCAGTCGGAGCTCGCGTATTTATTATGAATTATTTAAAGTGTAGTTTGATCAAAATGATTACTTTTAGTCAGTAACTTTAACTAGCTATGCAATGTGGATTAGATGTCGCATTGCCCCCTCGACGTGACTCTATGTATCAGTTTCCTAACATGTCAAGCAAAGAGTCACCAAGGGGGCCATTATGGGGTAGATTTCCAACATCCTAAGTCTGAAAGAAACAATTGGCATAGACATTTGCCCTCAAAGTCCTATAATGCATCGAGTGCATTTTAGGAAATCGGTGAGAGAATTGGTCTTTGACGTGACGTATATTTTCCCGCTAAATTTAGCGGGGAAAGTGAATGGTTGTATGGGTTATGGGACGACAGGTCAGGTGACGTCAATTTCCCCCGCTAAATTGAGAGGGAAAAGTGGTTTAATGTCTTGGTCACAAGAAGTGAATTTTCCCTCTAAATTTAGCGGGTAACTGCTTTGCTTGTCTAGGTCACGCGACGTACATTTTCCCGCTAAATATAACGGGGAAGCTGGGTTAGCTTATAGGTAACGTACCGCCAATTTTTCCAAGCTGTATAGGTCACGTGACGTCACCTGACGTCATGCGATATCGCTTTCCCGGCTAAATTAAGCGGAAAAAGCACGGACGGAGAGACGGACGGACAACAATTCGAGATTGAAGGGTTGTGTTAAAAAGCATTTCATGCTCTAAAAGTAAAATGTTGCTCGAGAAAGCAAAACATAATCTTAGAATAATTCTGTTTCTTCTACGGCAGACTTCTGATTGGCGAAACAGCCGACAGATGGTGGCAGGAATTCACGAAAGACGTTCGTATAGTCATAGTTATAAAGGTGTTCACATAAATCGAGATATGTGCAACCCCAATTATTCCTGAAATCTCTGCAGGGCAAAATTATACTCGCAATTAAAGCAACTCAGATGGTCATGGTAAAAAAAAGAAAATTCTCATTTACGGTAATTCAAGATATACATACGTTTAAAATGAATAACTGGTTAATTAGGTTCTCAAGAGAGAGCAACCTACCGAAGCCATATCGTCCACTCAGGACTGCCAGAAATATGAAAAACTTCCTCACACACCCTACAAACTAATGTATGTCCATCTCAAAAGGTCGAATATAAAACTGGATTTGCTGGGAGGAGTTTCTAAGTCATCACAGGTACCAAGTGGTAGGAAAAAGCACTGGGCGACAGCAAATCCGGTACAAGAACGCACAACGAAAATAGCATGTCGTAAGAAGGAGCTCGAACAGAAATGCTACTATATTAAATGCAACAAAGAAAAAAATAGTAACTGGCATGGGGGAACCGTGATCAAAGAACGAGGTGGAGACGTCTCTAAAAATGGTAGAAAATAGAAATGATGACAAGAGAGGAAAGAAGAGTGTTCGTTCTCGTTGAACAGGGTAAGGTGCTCCAAGTTCTGTGGGAGTCTATAAAGGAGCAGTATTTTTACGGTTGGTTCACAGCGTCTTCCATCCCCCTTCCCAACCTCCCGCTTCATTCCCATTTTTCCCCCGATTCTATAGTGCCTTTCCATTTTGGCATTTCAAGCTCGCAACACACCGTCGACTGACACTGCAGCCTGGTGGAAGCGTGATTCCATTTTGATAGTTTATTCAATTTACTTTAGCTCGTCGTTTTTTTTTTTCTTTTTTTATTTCTAAGCTGAGAAGAGCAACTGTCGACAGAAAGGAACGCCATTTCTTCCTGATGGTACCCTGGCCTTTGTTAGCGGGAGTTGCCTTCGCAGCCCCGAATCCGTTTTGGTGGTCGGCTCGCGATCAAAGAGAGGCTTGTTTCTTCCCTCTATGTTGACACTTTTATGCGCACGTTTCGTTTCTTTCTTCGTTAGAAAATAACTTTCATTGAGGCGCATCCTTGCCTTCAAAAGAGTTGATGTACGGAACTGCGCTAATGGAGATCACGTGTGTGCACTTTTTTGTTTGTTTCGCGTGTTCCTACTTCTTGCGCTGACACCCTTTGTGTACATTGGCATGCGCGCCTTTGTAAACGCGCTTAAGCAGTAGCTATATGTTGTTATGTGGAATAACAGTGTTGTCTTTTTAGTTTATTTTTCTTTTCACGTTGTGTGCAGTCTCCCGTTTGCAAGTTTTAAGCCGACTTAATGTAGCAAATCATTTTTTTGTATTTTTTACTTTCTTAGGAGTAGATGAAAATAATTTGTTTTGTGCATAAACGCGTTGAAATTCAGCGCGTTCCCGCCGATATATGTCCACAAAACGAACACCTACCAAGTTCAGATTTAACAACGTTCAGAGAAAGCAAATGTTAACACACCTAATATTTGTTGCTCTTTTTTGTTGTTTAAGCTTGAAGCGGTTCTCATCACAATAGTTTTTTTTCATGCACTGAGCGACAATTTTAGCGCGAAAAAACAATTATCTGTCATTTTTTTTTTAATTTTCTTGAATTCAAACATTGTCCTCAAAACTACCAATGTGGCGAAGTACTCATTAAGGGCGCTGACCTAAGGAATAAAATCTAGCGCCCACCCCTATCCTTCCGAAGTAAAATTTAAAAAGATCTGACATTTCGTTTCTTGGTGACAATTTCGCGCGGTGCACGTTTAGTGCGTATGAAGACATTCTCATTTGCACGTTTCTTTTGTGTTCCGAATCGGCATTCAGAGAGCCAAGCGCCATTTTTGGATAACAACGCAGCATTCTTTTTTTTATATGTTTTGCGGGTTCGCCGCGTGGGAGAGCATAGATAATGGCGTGGTGCATGACAAAGCCTCTGCCCTTTAAAGTTCAGCAGTTCAAAATAGTTATGCAAAATAACAGATTTTACAAAACATTATACAATTGAAATAAGACAAGAAAAATAAGTCAAAGAATGAAGGTAAAATGAACACTACATTCATATGGTACAAAAAACACTGTAAACGTCAGTAATTGTTGGTCGTGAAAAACCGAAAACAGTAACAACAAACAAAAACCTAGAATGCAATTTTATGTACCTCCGACATATCAACATCAACATCAAGTTCAGATGAAGGTATACAATGAAAACATATATCTATGAAATTAGATATACCTAGTGATTATGTTCTTGGGGAAATACACTACCTAAATCAGAATGCGATTTCACTGCCAGCCAAGAAACTTGTGCAATTCCTTTTAAAACCAGGAAACGCGTTGTTAAAGTTAATGTCCAGATCCGTTCTATCTAAAGCTTCAGTTATTTGAAAAAATAAAGTTTGTTGACCATACTTGGTTCTTATGGCTGGCATCCTTCGCTTTTGGGTTTCTGATCGAATATGCACTTAGGCTGCTTGCTGGTGTGGTGTAAAGTATATTTTTATGTATCCATAGTAAAAGCCTAGAGTAATATGCTTGGTCTACCTTATTTGCTCTTTTTAGTCGATATTTTAGAAACTATGAAAATTGCTTCAGTATTATATCCTGCCAGACTGAAATGTTATACGGTTTTCTATTTATTTTTATAGCAGTCGGCTCAGTCAAAGTTGCAGTTAGAATTTCAGGTTTACGGGAAAACGGGTTTGAATCTACATTATTTAAGGCGGACGTAACTACCGGCGTGCAGTGAGCAACAATTAAACAATTTCGGAGTGTTTTGCTAGGTTCACATTGGAGGCATTGAAGCACACCAAGTTGTGCATGAATGTAAAATTTGGTGTTTCTTTTTAATACTTAACGAGCCCCTGCGAAAAAGCGCCGATGTTTTGTTCGCTTAGCACTGCGACCGGGAATGGTACAGCGCTCCTAAAACACCTCGAACTAGATATTTTGAAAAAAAAACCTTACATATATAGGCCAATTTGTCATAGCCCCCACTACAATCTTCAGTTATATTTATAATATAGAGGGGAAAACGCTAACACAAGAAAGTCATCAAGTCAGATATCAATGGTAATAAAAAAGAGAAAAACAGTGCTGTAAATGTTATGGACACAATTTAATTTAAATTTTCGTTTCATTCCATTGTTTGCAAAAAGGAAAGAAAAAAGGATTTTAACACCTCTGTTCTGCATGGATACTTTCTAACCTTCTCGCCTTCCGCATGGGAAGTGGGGAGGCAGCATGTACTTGGTATTGTCTAAATTGGCGTGAATATATAAAAAAAAATTAAGCGACAAAAGTTTTGATTGCATGGACCACATTTGTTGATTAATTTTGAGGGTCACTGATTCGCCTCAACTTTAGTTCAAACCATTAATAGGTACTTATAATCTAAAGATTAAAATAAAGTGTCAAATTATTTTTTCTCGAAGTTATAAGAGTTTAAATTTCGGTCCGAGAGTCTGAGGGGCTCTTTGGAAACAAAGGAAACATAACGTCAGATGCTCTAATATATCGGGCAATATGGGAGTAGTACAGATGGTTTCGGACGGGGTTTATATAAATTTGATGGTGTGGCTAGATGCTAATTAAGCTCACACCGAAATACAAGAAGAGCTAAATACTGTGTTTTTATACCACGCTGCTAAACTTACAAGTTATATAACATGTGGCGTCACCCCACTGTGACGTCATCACACAGTAAGGTGACGTCACCACACGTCACCCCACTGAAAGTTTGAATTTTGGGTTTGACATTACCTTCATTTGCCATATTCTTAATAGTTCTCTTGCCATATTCTTAATAGTTCTCTTGCATTTAGAGATAACAAATAGCATGCCAAAAAGAGTGGAAGCCAGGGTTCTCGAAATTGTGTTTAGATCGGGTAGCTCAAACAAACCGCTTTAAAGGGGTTCAGTCAAGCTCGCTTTTTGATTACACAAATACTGGATGTAAAGTTATGTTGGCCCAATATACACCTGGCAGCTCTGTTTTATTTGTTGCTTCAAGTTGGCTTTTTGCCGTCTACGCAACGCTACAGTGGTCACTGCAGCAGCTGGAATGTCTTTACCAGTTTGGTAGTGAATCTGGGAGTTAAACCTTCAGCGCGTAGTTCAACCGAAAGGTGCAAAAAATTGCACACAAAGAAAAAAAATAAACGAAAAAGAAATGACCGCATCTCCACGTGGTGAATGATGTTGATTGGGGCGAAGGTCTGGTGGTACTGATGATACTGATTTTATTGTTGGTAGGTAGTGCTGATGGTGCTGATTTTTTTTATTGCTCATAGGTAGTGCTGAGTTTCGGGTTGCGCTTCGACTTCATTATTACTGCTTTATTGTCGGTGAAATGCAGAGCCAGTGGTTCTTCTAGCGGATGAGCTTGGATCCGCTAGAAGCCGTGGGAACGCATCTTTACTGGTTAAGTCAACGGTCCATGTCAGAAAGAGAATCTGTGGTATGGAACGTGGTTATATACGAATTTGAGCATTTGACCGCAGCGCCCTCTCGTCTATAAACGTTGAGCCGATGCATGCAAAGTTTAACGCAATTATATACGCATTTGATCGCAGCGCCATCTCCTATATAGACGTTGAGCGGCTACATGCAACGTTTCATCCATGACAGAAACCCCAGCTCTTGAGTAACTATCACATCTCTGAGCCCCCTACTCGTCCCGCAGTCGTGGCCGAGTGGTTAAGGCGATGGACTAGAAATCCATTGGGGTCTCTTCGCACAGGTTCGAATCCTGTCGACTGCGCAAACATTTTTGTTTTTATGTGAGCACGGACGCCGGACGGACGGACTGACGGACGGACAAGGCTAGACCCGAAGGAGCTTCGCCCCTAAAAGTGAAACATTTTGTGGTAAAGTTAAGGTCCGCGAATGCTGGACAAGGTTCCCGTGAAAAACCACATCGATATTCAGGGCTGAGAATACAAATGTAAACCTACGAGCACGCGATTTTATTTTGTTCTCAAAACGGCAGACTGGTACACCTCAAAAAGAAACTAAAAACTCAACAAAAACTTTTCAAATGTTGAGGGTTATGCTTCGTTTCATTTATAGCGCAACCGCAGCCAATGCAACGACCCCATGATGTAAATCGAGCAGCGCCAAAAATGCATCATCACTTGTCGCTTGTCGTCTTCGCGACCTTGGTGTCCCTGACTTTACCAATCACCCATACGCAACGTCACTCTCCCCATTCTGCGCTTTTCTCTGTGTGTGATTGGCTACCGATTGACAGAAAACGCTCGAAGACGACGAGCGCAATGACGATCCTCTTTAGGTTCTGCTTTTGATTGGCTCCATCGAATCGCAGCGCCGACTTCGCTCGGAAATCATTTTACATGAAGTATAATCATATCTACACGCCAAACTGCAAAAAAAAAAAATAAAACATTTGAAGATTGATTTTTTTTTTTTTTAGGAATATCTGTTTGAAAAGCGTCCGTTGTCTTCGTTGTAAAGCAACTATATACTTCGTTGCTCCCGAAAATAAAACGAACGAGACAGCCTGCAATAATTAAATGTAACCTCGGGAGATTTAAATTAGCTTTGTTGCTTCTTCTATCAAAGTTTATCTTGAACCTCTTTGCTCGGTTCCCTTGCTTCTCCAGCTTAAGCCACCAATTTCGTTAGGAGCGAACCAGGCTCCATCGATTTTTTTAAAGTCTAATCAGCGAGCGGTGCAGCGCTGGGGTATTGTCGGAAACAATTTTGAAGCAAAAATGCGGCCGAGGTTTGTGCTTGAAATTGCTTTCTAAGGCCAGCTCAAGTTAATTATTTTATCACTTTGCGTTGTGTACATACTGTGCTTGACAATATATATATATTATTTTTGGTTTTATAAAGCTTTCGGATTTAGCTTGCTTTTTTTCCGGAAATAAGGAGAAACTTGATATGACATCAACCTTCTTGACATAAACGGGAGGCCGCGTTGTATCTGGCATTTTCGGAAAAGATATATTCGTAGTTCGCGAAAAGAGCAGTTTTATTAGTCACGCTGCATAGTGGCAGGACAACGACCTGTTTTTAAATAAGTAGGTATCAACGTCTCATTTTAGCATACTCGGTAAATTCATTGATATACATGTTCAAATGCTTTTAGCTTCACGATTCAGGCTAACTCTGTTCGCCAGCTCAGCTCCTCGCATGCTAATAACTTACCGCGACCTATCACCCAACACACTTGTTCCGTGAAAGGCAAGGTCTATGCTTTAGCATAATGTGTGGATATTTTAATAATAGAAGGACTCGTGACACGTCATTTGTGCGCCTAAGAAAACAATGACCAAAACGACATTGCATACCGGTCGAGATTACGCAATTCCTCTGACAGAGGCATCGGAAATGAAAGTCATTACGGTGAAAACACTCGCAATGCAAGTATTTCTTTTTACTTACGCAGCGTGAGTTGAAACGAATGTAGAACATAAAACAATAAAGCCAAACCATCATTAAATGAAAGAAACTATTTCCGCACCCACGCGACGATTTCGTTGATGCGGCCTGACGTTCAAAGAATCTTTCTTTGCCTGACGCTTCTGTTGATTCGTGTTCCATTACGTCAGTCCCATTTTATTTTTTTTAAACATTCACGCGTTATTATTTTAACGGAATCATTATATTCATACTACTACTACCAGCACGACTACTGCCACTACTACTACTTCTACCACTACTAATACTACTACCCCTACTACTACTACTACGACTGCCTCTACCACTACTAATACTACTACTAAGGAGAATAATAGTAGTAATATTAATAATCATACTTTATATTTATTGGTATTACCCAGGAACAGCCATATAGACCTTATTGGAACAATCTGAAAAAAGAGATAAACCAACACACCGACCCAATACATTAAAACATCGAACAGTTTCACCATTACACATTATAATAATCGTTTTCATTTTTACTCCTGATAATTGAGGGCGACAGGAGAAAAAAGTTGCGAGAAGCGGCTTGACTCGGCTTCCGCCAAATCACTTGTCAATACGGGCGCCACTCCAAGAACACGCAATGAACTATACTGAAACACAAACACTAAGACAAAAAAACAAAGAACAGACATTACAAATGAAAACGAGCGCTTCCAAAAAAAGAAAGAGAAAAAAATAAAAAACAAGGTTTTGCAATATTATAAAGATTCAGCAGAAATCAAATATGCGATCAAGAACTTTTTGCGGACATCTCCGGAACGATATTAATATGTAACCGTTTATTTACAAGTATGCTCAATGTATACAAAATTGATTGATCTCCGTAAGTTGTTGGGGACCTTCCAGGTATTTTAATAACGGGTATTCTAAGAAGGAACGTGCGTACCCATATTGAACATTTGCAATAAAGTTATGTTTTTTGCTCTAACTACGGTTCGGAAAAATCAGGCTTACGAAATTCGTAGAGGGAAGAATCACGAATTATATCAAGTTAACTCAAATAGTTTTCAGTATGGGTAGCCCATGACACATTTTCAAAAATGCCCGCAGCTTTTTTTTCTTTTTTTGCGCGGTTAAGTTTAATTTTTTGTTTAGTAGTAGTTCCCCATATCACGAGACTGTAAGTTATATTAGGTAGAAACAGGAAATTACACATTAGTCTTTTAGTGCTTTTTTGTAGGGTAGGTCTGGGCTTATTCATTATTTCATGTATTCTATTTAGTTTAAGCAATATATGATTTATATGACACTCCCATGTCAGGTCTTTTTCAAAAATAGACGCCCAGTGATTTAATGTCGTTAACAAATCAAATTCCGTTATTATCCAGAATTATGGTTTTAGATAACGATACTGGCATGTTGCTTAGCTGGAATAGAACTGCTTTAGTTTTAGTCGTCTTAACTTCTAAGCATTTGAGTCAATTTATGCTTTTAGAGGGGTGAAAAAAATGTTCACCTCGCTCAGCAGTTTGTCAAGTTCATACCCACAAAAAATAAAGTCTAGTCGTCCGCATACGCTATTAGCTTAACTTTAGAGTGAATGAGAAACATATATATATATATATATATATATATATATATATATATATATATATATATTGTTAAAAAGTAAATGACCGAGAATACTTCCCTGTGGGGGACGCCAGAGTGAATGGATCTAAAATATGAGAAATGCGTGTGATAGAAAATACAATGTGCACGATCCTTAGGATATGATTGTGTTATTAATGCCGCTGTCATGAAAGTGAGTTAGTCGCGAATGAAATATTTTTTTCTAGTGCTTTAAAAAATAGAGGAAGGACATTTATGGGCCGATACTTGGACAGGTTATTTACGTCGCCTCCTTGTAAAATACCGTTACTTTTGCAACTTGCATCTGATTCGTAAATGTACAGGAGTGGAAAGCCATGTTAAATATCCGTTAATAATGTACCCAGGAGGTCAATGACATACTTATCAATTTTATTTCCAAATAATTTATATCGCGTGATTTACTATTTTTTAGAATAACAAATGCGCTGATGACCTCACTTCCGGTTGTTGGAATAATGAACATTGGGTCATTTAAGTAACAATTTGGGGTGCCTTTCAAAGCTGGTAATAAAAGACCAGCGTAGGGGACTGAGTTAACAAAATAATATTTAAGCTAAATAATAAGGTAAACGTGACTGCATACATTTTTTTAATAAAAAAAATGAAACACACGATTTTAATGCTCAGCGTTATCGAAACCCCTAAGTCTATCAATTTGAGCAACACTTAAATTGTACGTGAAGCGTGGAGGTGCTGTAATGTCCCCACTCATGCAGTAAGCCCAAGGCTAGCGATCCGAAAACGCGAATAATTTTCTTATCAAGAGCGTCTTTGGATCACCAACCTTAGGCCTGCAGTACGGGCATTTATAGAAATATGTTGGTCTTCGCTGAAACACCCGGTGACTGAATCACTACAAGACGACGCATCAAGTGAAAATGGCTGGTGTATAGAACTGAATAACAAATAAGACATAATATTGCCTGAGTATTACATTTGTTTTACCGTTTGGGCAAAAAAATCTTCTTACGTTTTTATTGAGAAAAAGTGTAACGTCGTCTAGCCCTTAGAGCACATTAAACTGTGTCTAACCAGACGTACTTACACATTTTGTCGCGGGCCTTCTAAAAGGAGTTGTCTGTTTTTAATTTTTTTGCGTGTATTTCAATAGAGTACCTGTTTCCGACAGTCAAAAAAACACACACAGGCAGTTAAAAAAAAAAAAAACTTTACGTATACGCTTTAGAGAAATACGTTCTCAACACAACAACCGACTACAACTTTCGTCGTCGGACATATACTAAAGAAATGCTTGTTCAGTATCCCCAAACAAAATTAACGTTCACTCTCCACCCCGACTATAATTAACTACCGTCCCGGAACGCGGTCGAAGGTGAGCCATTACTCATACGCCAATAAAAGCTAATACCATTAGTAGCGGCGCACCGGGCAAGTGCGTAAGTTCTGGACGTGTCTCCAATAGAGAACGCGGCCTTACGATGCTTCACTTTCAAAGCAGGGACGATGCCGCCCTCTAAGCCTACCAACACAGGAAGAAAAAAAATAGAGTCGCTAGGATACTTAGAAGCGCCACTCTTACCCCACCCCACCCTTGTTTTATACTTGGCTCTACCTCATGTTTTGGCGGAGCTAGTCAAGGAAATGGAGGGATGAACTTTCTTAGTTCGCTCAAGGTTCCCACTTAGTAGTGCTTTCGGTGTAGGCAATACCGTCATTTGCTTCACTTTGATCTAGAGGCATCACGGTTCATTCGATGAATTTTACATATGAGCGTCTTCGTTTCGTCTGGGAAAATAAATACGTGCGTGCATTAAAAGGAGAGGGGAGGATACTCAAGTATCTCAAGTAAGCACCACATGAAACTAAAGTGGGCAATGGAGTCATGTATTACGAGCTTAGTTATCATTTCTGCCGGTTTTGTTTTATAAAGGGTGTCACATAAACTGGCGCTCCTGTAAAATCTGCTGCATGATGTGCATTCAAGATTAAGGTTTATCTGTATTTGATCATGATGATGGCAGCATAGTTTCACTTGTCCCTTGCATCCAGTGTTGACTTGGTAGTGAATTATTGCTTTAGTTTAGGGTTAGCAAAGGTATTGCACTGACCAGGTTTTTCCTCAGATTCAAAAACAAAATACCATTGAAATGATCCTGCATCTTTTACATCATCAATAATGAAACTTTGAGGTGATTTGGGGATTATTTTCGCTTATATTGAACCAGAAAAATCCTACGAATACCGCCAATGGCAACTTTGGTAGGTCGTTGGCGCACACTCGATAAAAATATCTAATACCGTGAAGGCGCAATTGCACGGTCGCTGGTGTAACAAATGCTTCCCGTTACGCTTCCCGCTATTATAACTTCATAGTATTGATAATGTCGGGGAGAAAAATTCAGCTGTTTTTTTTATTAAGACAAGTTTTTAATGCGACTGAATAGGATGGTTAGCAGATTGGCGTTTAATGAAATAATTTGCATGTCAGGAGCTCGCGCTGCTCCTCCGAATCATGGTTTCAAGTGCATACTCCGAGCTGTATTGACCACTCAAAAACAATTTTTTAAAGTTGACCGCGAAGTCAAAATAATAAATAATTATTTTTATTGTACCTAATAATTATATCTGAAGATTAACGTCTGACCGTAGTCCCTTTGGGTGGCTACGATCGAGACGGGAGGCAACTATAAACATCCGTTTGATTTAGTAAATGCTAACTCCTGGCGAGCTCAGTTGGTAGAGCGCACCGGGACTCTTGGAAAGGTACCGGGATCGAATCCCGGGCCAGACGGATTTTTTTTTTTTTTTGAGTAGACGTCAGTCAGTTGGATGGCGCGCGTTGGTGTTTTGTTTTAGGCGGAAGTCAATTTATTCTTTGCATGAACAAAAAATAGTTTCGCGTCCCTCAAAGTTTTAATTTCAATTATACTCCTCAAAAGGTCGTTCATATTTTTAATGGCATCTTTGGGAGAATAGACCCCTTTCAAAACTCCGTCAAGCAACACTGACCGTCGCCATTTCTTGGACACGAATCGTGTGATTAGATCCGAGCCATCGCATAACGGTGACGCAGACCTCGTGTTCGTACCGAAGCAATGGCTGGCTGAAAAGGCGCACACCTTTGAATTTGTTCTTTTGTCAGACATTTTCTTTTGTCCGCAGAGTGGGCAGTCCTAGATGTAATTTGAAGGGACCACACTCTAAAGAAGGGTAGAAGTGAGCCGAGAGAGTTGGCAACAGTGGATGTAATGAGAAAAACAATCCAGAATGACTAAGACAACAAAAAATAAGACGCAAGGCAACCGCACATGCGCTGTGTGTGACTTTCGTCTTCATTTCCTGTCCCTTCGTCCTTTTGCGTTGTTTTTAACGCATAATCTGCTTTATCAACCCAATTTCGTGAGAAAACCCTCATCAAGAACTGACACGACGAACTGCCACGAAGGACCATAATGACGGACAGTCTCGTCAATTTCACCCTCTAAGAGTAGCGGGGACATTAATGAGACGTAACACCAGTTTTTTCTGTCATATTTACAAGGGAAATTGATGCCATGTGACGTGACTACGTTACGCGACCTTACGTCAGGTGAAGTCAATTTATGCGAGGCGGTCCCCCTGCGAGGTGGTAGGCTGCGCTCAACATGATACTATGCTCCCCGGTCTTTGTCATATTGATCAAGCTTGCGTAATGTTTTCCACAACGGTAGCGGAGTCCAAACGTGGTTCAACTATAACACTCTAATGACGTCAGCACCGCTCGCAGGTGCGCGAAAGACGCCCCGTGAGCCACTCCGCGACCTTAGTTGTTCCAAGAGGATTTCGCCGAATTATCGCGCCCAACTCCGTTCGGCGTGAAGCGTTCTGCGGAGACGCAGCTGTCTTACCCCGAAGAAGAAAGATGGAGGCGGCAACCGAAGCGACAAATTGCCAGGCAAGACTGCCCCGACCCGATCTTTTCACCCTTTCGCTACTCTTTCCTTTTTTCCTTGTTGTATACCTCGAGCGTTCTTTTTATTTTTATTCTTTTGTCACGTCTACCCGTTTCTTCATTTCCCACTTCGGTGAGTACGACATCGACACGCCCCGCACCGCGATGCATACTTGAAGAAACAACGTTTTTTCCCCCGCGTATCTATGCGAGTCATAATTGAACGAGTCTCATCCCAATTTCATTCCGAGAGCACATCCATCCTGCTCCATATTTCATTCGTTTTCCTCCCTCGCCGCGTTTTTTTAGTTCGCATTCGTTTATCTTTTTCTTTCTATCTTCACCAACTCGGGTCTTTTTTTTTTCATATATCGACAGCTCCTTTTTGTTTTTGTCGCAACCACTTTTTATCATATATAGTATTCGTTTTTCTCGGTTTCTTCTGTGTTTTATTCTAACACAGTTCCGGCGACACAACTAGTGTTCGTACTGTGCGGCATCGGGTTTTCCTTCAGCCCTTCCCCCTCTATGAAGTTTTGTTTTCTTAAAGATTCTGTGCCGCCTACTTCCGCAATACCGCCCCTGCTTTTTTTTCTTCTTCGATATAGTTTTTTTAGAAAAAAATGAAGGTTGCACTTTTCTGTACTGCCATTGGTGCGCTATTTTGTTTTCCGCCCTGCATGTTAAACGTTGCCTTGCATCCTTGCCGAACTTGCGTATAGTGGTAGCTTGTTTCGGCGTCTCTGCATTATTCAGCAACCTCTGCAGGCCTCTAGCCTCTTTCCTCCAGCTCAAGACTCCTCCTTGGCAGCAGACCCTCCCACGAATAACCTCCCCCGAGAAAACGCGACGCCGGCGGACGCGCTCACGCAACTCTTTCATGGCTCTACGAAGAGGTTGCATCCGTACTACACAGGTAGTCCGGCTCTTCTCAATATGCGCATTCCTATGCGTCCTTCCCACCGGGATTCGTGTAGGTGGGCGATGGACTTGAGTACGGTCTTGAAGATTGCCGGTATGTCTGCTCACGAATGGAGGTGTACGAAGGACGCTTACGTTTCGGCCTGTGCAAAGTACGCCTCGGTGAGCAAGAGGCGGTAGCGACGATGCGTTATTAAGAGCGGCAGGCGGGGAAACGCTGGAGCATGCGTTTCTCGACGTCTCGTCGCACAGTTTTATGCATGAGAACTGTCCAGCAAGGTGTCAAGGCGAGTTCACGAACTAATGTAACAAGCATGAGACGCGCGTCTTGTGTTGTCTCAGGGTTTGTTCGCGTGTCTGTAGGTGCGACTTGGCGGCGATTCGGGGCGGAAAACACCTGGACACGTAGCGTAAAATGCGCGCAGCAGGTTGTAGTGTTGTAACCGTATCGCTCGCTCCACCCGAAGATGCTGTCACTCCTGTCATTTCCGGTTCGATCACTTTGAATTTTCAGCAACTCGTTTTGCAACATTTCCGTCTTTGGTGTCTCTAATATATACATTAAATTTTGGTGAACTTGTCTCGTAAATATTGAACGGACTCCGCTTGTAACAAAAACTACCTTGCTCGCATCAGGCCTCATTTTATTGTTCGTCAGAGCGAAATGTCGACGCCGAGTGTTCAATAAAATTGAAGTTGACGTCTGGAAAACATTCGCGATGCTGAATTCGCTCTGGTAACGTATTGTACGCTGTAATAAAAAAAAAAACCATAGCCTCCCACTCACGCGCTTTTTCGTGTTGTTGTGTTTGTTTCTTTCTTTTTTTTTTTGTGGGAGGGGGGGGCAAAAATTTTGGACTGTTCATACAAAGATTGGTTTACGACGTGTCTGCATATTCTCTGCTTGAGGCTTATTCTTTTTTTGTTTTCGAATATCTCTCCTCGCGGAAAAACCCACCGCGTCGGGGAGCCTACCCTCAGATAAATGCCCCAGGTAATAATTTTTTGTTCAAAGGTGGATTCATAATTTAAGAAACAAAAATACAAACACGTTTCCTGATTTTCTGAAACTCCGTGTGGCCATCGCAAATGCTTAGTGAAATTAGAAACAGCACGAAGACGGACGAAGGACGAGTAGACGCACATAAACCAGAGCGCTCTGTCTTTGTGCACCTAGCTCGTCCTTCGCGCGTCTTCGCGCTGTTTTCGAGTTCCCAATGCAGAACCAACTCGCCCACGTTTGAACGATGCATTAATTTTTAGGTAATTGGTCAACCTGTCCAATGAGCGAGCGGCTCACCATCGCTACCTACTATGAAATATATTTATAAGCATGTCAATAGGCCAGACGAAGCTGAAGCACTTTCAGTTACGTCAAAGTGCCCCGAAGATTATAAAGTGAAAACGTGATTTTTTTTAATTGTTTCTAAAACCTGCAATTACAAAAAGAAAAAAAATACTGTAAACGACTTAATTTTCGCGAATTTTGCGAATCACCTACAATTCTCAAAAAATAGACCCGCCAAACATTTCCGGAAAAAAGTTAACGAATTGGAATCCTTATTGAGAAGCCACCGCGTAGCGGAAATTATAACTAATAATTTGCGGGCTCTAATTTTCGCTACGATAATATAGATCTCAATATGTATTTCTACATATAGTAGTTCACATTTTGTACACAATATATAAATATATATATTGGTAAATATGTGAACACATTGGAATGCAAATTGAGATCCGACAGCGTAGACGAAAATTAGTGCCTCTGGGTGTGACGTCACACCTAAAGATTGGCATTTCGTCTTTTTTGTTTTTTTCTTCTTCTCGCGTTTATTGATACGTTTTGGTAAAATGCCCGTGATATGAATATTCATACAACTAGTATACGCCAAAATTCACATTTAACTTCCTTTTCTTAAAAAAACATCCTCAGCTTCCTTCTAAACATAGGTACCTACTTTATGATTATTTTAGCCCTCGATGCCAAGGTAAGAGACACAGCGGCCAGTAAGAATGAGGCGAAATGAATTCACTAGTTTGCTAATGAACTAAATATCTAAACAGATCTTTTTTTATTTTATGTTTAGCGGTTAAATTATTTAGTTAAGGGAACTGTCGCTTGGCCTCAAAATTTTCGAAATTCAGTCTGGCAAATATGATCACTATTATCAACTTAGTGTGCGGCAGATTTGCAAAACTAATGGCGGCCCTCTTGAGTCTGATGAAAGGAGGAAGTTTTAGGTTCTATCGAGTGGAAGATATGTGTGGCATGTACGTTCAAGACGTCAGTAAAACACGACGCACTATTCACGAACTTGATGCACGGCTGCGTACGCGCTCATTTGGGAGAGTGGTTCAATCAATCTTTTGGCACAAGCTCTTTCGCTATAAAGCCTTTTGAAGATGGAAATTCAAACAAGATGCTCACGAGTCGCAGCCTCGCACAAATCAGTTCTTAGGTTCACACGATCAAAACTGAAACAAATCGAGAGAAGCTTACGAGGTGATCGAAGAACCAATTCTCATCTGCCATTGACGCGCAAAAGTTACGGTGCCCGATGATTTCATGATCGCCAGTAGTTGTCAAACGTGAAACTGTCTTTGAGCCTCCAGTTGGCACTGATTTTTCAAAATGTTCTATACGGTCTAGCCGTGCCATGCAAATTTAAATAAACACTTGTAGATGGCGCCGTCACCTCGTACACGTCTTAAAACCGAAACTAAGCGGGAAAAAAAAACCGTGATGTCCATTTCGCTGTCCTCCGCCGCTTCCGAAAGCGAAACCGGGTTGCAATAGCGCCGCTCTTAGCCCCTCCAATTTCGATTTCAAGCTCCGGACGAAGATGACATTTCTTGCCCCGTTTCGCACACTACAAATTTCCATGTAACACCTCATAGTTTCATTGAGGGTTTCTCTAAACACATTATGCAACCCAGGATTAATAATACAATAAAATACTGAGTAGTTTGTTCATGTAATGAAATATAAAAATATAATAACATATAATAGTTAATTAGCAAACTGATTAACCCAGTTCGCCTTTTTTGTTAGCGGCCGGATTGGAGACCAACTCCACTCCAAGAATAACAGATCCCTCACACAAATTTTGTTTACATTTTTTTTTTAGGTTTGAGCCGTCTAAAATATTTTACTGGTTCGGTAGAGATTTTTGTTTTGCATTTAACGTTTAGCTTTTAGAGTACATTTAGAGATACGACAGCATTGTAACAAGCTGTTGAATAGTTTAGGAAACCTTATATGGTATTGCAGATTTGTTTTTTTTTTAAATTTTAAGCCACGTCTATCGAACTGCATCACTGGCAATATTTTTGGACGATTTGAGGTTTTTTTCTTCTTATAATCTGCTTCGCATCGAATCCGACCGCAGCCGATACTGCGATGTGGTGACGACAATCAAGAAGTGCGAAAAGTGCATAGTCATGGCGCTCGTCGTTTCTGGTCGTTTGCCATCAGGCTACTGTGAACCAATCACGCGCAAAAGGAAAGTGATGTGCTTCTACGTTTTTGTTTTCTTGCTCGCGACTGGTTAAGTGGCGATAATGAACCCAGAAAAACGACCAGTACCGTAACGGGACACTTTTTGGCGTTTCTATATTGGCTCCATCGGATTGCAGTGATGCCTGTGGTCGAAGCTAATGTGGAGCAGACTTTGTTTCATCAGCAATATACGTTTTAGGTGTTTGCAATCTATATAGAACTGAGCAGCCTTCTCTTCAAACATCTCATAGATTGGCATTGCTGTCCAAAGGCGAACACATAGATGAATAAATAATGTATTTTATGGAGATTGTACCGTAGAAACAAAAGAGCAATTTTCTGGAAGATAATTTAGACTGAATACCCAATTATAACCGAAGAAGCCAAGAGTTTCAATCAATATGCATAATTTGAAACATACCTGTCCAGTAAAATGAAAGACATATTGATATTTTAGCTGTTTATGATTTAACTTCTTTGCGTGTTCTGCAGAGCGCTCTCGTGCTTCGGGTACGTTTATGTTAAAGTTACACACACACAAAAGACCAAAGTCTCTGCGAACGAATGTTCAGAAGTAGTGTTTCCGCGCGTGTAATAAACTTCGGCAGGTTTAACGATCCGTATTCAGCTAAAACGTACTTAGTGGGTTATTCATGCATAGAAATGACGCTGGTGGGTTTGAGTAGATGTGTCGTTTCAGCCATGGCATAATTACTGCTTTATTGGTATGCTCTTCAAGCTCAAAAACAAAACAAAAAAGAAAAATGTTCAGCCTGGCGCCGTCTTCGAAATCGTTCCGAGGCCCAACCTAGTTCGCTAAGTGGTAGCATTCGCGTAAGAGTTACGGCTATCAGATTTGTCCGTAAATGCGATTTCTCCGCAATTACATTCGAGCAAGAGAACGCATCCGTTGTGCTTGGTTATAATTTTATGTTTATGAACTAAACATCATCGTGCGAAATAAGGAAGCTACACCCTGTGCTCCTACATATTATTTCCAAGATGATTGGAAAGAAGAAAGCCATTAATATAACCGTTACTTAATTCTTTTTTTTTTTGCTTGCTAGCACGCATTTTTATTACACTCATATTCGTGATGTTGGGTTTTGTCCTTCCTCCTTGCCTCCGCCTGGGGTTTTAGTATGTTAATTTGTTTCCCCTTTACGCTGCATAAAAAAGAATAAACTGCATAATCTGTTCTTGAGAATATTACAATCTTGTCAGGTACCTTGACAGCTTGTCTGGACGCTCCCCATGCACTGCCTCCAGCTTCTTCATAGCTTGCAAACGTTCGTGATTCTAAATGTCTTCGCAGCGCGGGTTGTATGCCCACCCGGCTCATGTGAAGGAACTCAAGCCACTCCCTGGAACGAATTTCACGGAGGGTTGCTGCATCTAAATAAGCCTGTTACTTGAGAGAGAAATAGGCACAGTTGTTTTCATTTTGGAAAGACACAACAAACTACACTCAGTCGCATAGCGATGCAGTCTTGAAGAAACACAAATTAGCATAGCGTAAGCCTTCATCTCAAGTTGCTCAAGTGCTACACTCAAAGTTATTCTCGTTTTTTTGTGTTTTTTTTTCTAGAAGAAGAACAAGTTTAAAGACGTCTCCTCATACACCCCCGCCCTCCCCCCCTTTTCCACATTGTCCATTGGCTATCATGTTGTAGAGATTTACAACAAGGGTGACAGCAGCATCAGATGGGTTGTTTTGACAAACAATATAAAGGATTACTTCCAACACCACCCCTCCGCTTAAAGGCCGTCACACGAACAGAAGGAGGAAACTTCCCTCAAATCTTTTTTTCCATTCAAGAAAGAGGGAGACGCTCTTTCTTTCTGTTGGGAGTAGCTCAGAGACGCGCTCCTGTAATAAGAAGGGAGACAAGAGTGCAAGAGGGAATGGAGAGAAAGGAACTGGAAACCGGATTTCTGGCAGGCAGAAGATGATTTTGTAGGTCGGCCTTTAAATCACTAAAGCGGAAACGAGTTGAGCGCCTCGGTTAAAAACAAAGGGTGCCACCAAGTCATGGAGAGCTTTTGTAATATTATGGCAGACGCGTTCTGCGGAGATTGGGCACATGTGCGCATGCGTGCGTCGTTGCACAGCCAGGAGGATAGCCGACGGAGAGAAGGAGCAAAACGGAGACGCTCTCTCTTTTTCTTTGCACAGCGCATTGCAAACACAGCCCACGAACCACCTGACCCCAATGTCGCAGTTGGAAGTACTCTCAGCTCTAAGTACATGGTAACATTGAAAACGACGGCGAAGCCATCTTATGCATCTGCTCGTAAAAATAACATTCGATGAATAACCTGTCGAAGAAAATTAGTCCACAGCGGCGCACATAAATACATTTACAGCCGTTTGTAACGCACGTTTCACGCTCTACGCGTCTGCGAGAGACGAAAACCGGGCAGTTACTTGTTATTACATCTTTAATTCAAGAAAATCGACGTTCGTAAGTGTGCGTAACGGTACTGATTTAACAAAACCCATATGCAAAATAACGCCAGCGACGACACTACTTTCTTCACGGTTAGTTTCACAGCCGCTCACGGATATATAGACACGGTCACAACGCGCACCCTTTTCAAGTATGTTCAGACTGTCCTTCATGCAACGCTCCGGAAACCAAAGAACACCCCTTCATGGGAGAGTTTGTGAGTAAGGGGCCCCAACGCTTGGCGTCCCCTGAGGAGCTTCGGGCGTTGCTTCACGCATTCGCAGTGGGACGCCCCAAGATAAAACTCTATGTTGTGAAATGCAGTTTCATGCCACCGTAAAAAAGGTACTTAAGATGGCTTTGTGAAACGAGGGTTATGTGCCATTTACCGTCGAGAACGTGGTTGTTGGCTCGAGCTAAATATAATACTTTCGTAAAAACAAACAAACACATTTCTTTTGCGAGACCCAGGACTTTGTCTAATTGTGTAAGATGTGACTTAATGTCACCCCAATAACGTGAATGTCTTTTAGTTACCTTTTTCACAATATTTCTAATTGCCAATCTTTTCTTCGTCATCATCTTTCCTTCGGTGCTGAGCAGTCTGCTATGCGGGAGCGCAAGTTCGTCTGTTTCATGCACACGCGTTGCGATGATGTCAGAACACCTAACTCTTATTGGATGATTGAAAAAAAAATAGAGGGTAGAGATGAATGCATCTAGCATTGACATCTAACCGACTATAATATCAATCAAACCCAATCAGACCTCGCGGCGTCGTTCTGACGTCACCGCAACTCCTGCAAGGAAGCAGCCGACTTGCTCTCCGCATACACCGTTTCAATTGAAGTCCAAGCGCATCCTACGCTACAATTCGATCTAGCCAATAAAGCAACGCCAAACGAGCACCGTCATGGCGGTCATCGCCTTTGTCAATTTGGCGCAGTGAATGCAACGCAAGTTTTCACTTCTTTTTACTGTGTGATTGCTGTAGCCGGTGACGGCCAAAGACAACGAACGTCGGAACGATACACTTTTGTGCTGCTTGATTGGATGAACGTATGGACGTTGGATGGATGTTACTGGCTCTCCACTTGTAACCGGTGGCTTGCGGTGGGCATTAGGACGACACCGATCAGGTCTCTAAGCGTCCTGTTACCTTCTCTTGGCTCTCCTTGCAGAGTCGCCTATATTCGATCGCGGCTGTATCGACAACACAACCGCGTAAAATGCTAGATCGGGTGGTAGACGTCTGATCATCGCAAATTTTAATATAAGCATCGGCGTTTTTCTTTGTATTAATAAAGCATTTTTTCTTGTGAAAGAGATTTTATAAAATTCAGGTTTAAATGCTCGATAAAATAGGCCAGACATTAAAACAATATTCTACCGCAAGCGCACAAGAGTTACATTGGTTTACTACTGCGAAACTTCTCTACTGGGTCGTAAAGCTTATAAAATACTTGCATTTAGAGCATAAAAAACAATATGTATGTATATCTATATATATACTAAAAACCTAATTGTTGAATCCAGGCGCTTCTTTTAGTTCAGTCAAGTGCATTTGACAAACCACGAATAGCAACCATAACGAAAAATAATATAAAAATGAACACGCTCTTTCGTTGTGTGTTTAAGAGACTGATATTCTCTTACACAATATAGAATCAAAGACAACCAGAAAACTGATCAGGCGCTCTGATTAATAAGTTTATTACAACTTAGAAGTTCACCAGAAACAAGCTCAATCACTGTGGAGATGATTGGATGGGTCCTGTGGATACCCCGTGAGCAGCCAAGACGTACAAGAAATATAGAAGGTGGGAAGAACAAGTACCTCTGTATAACGCTGCCGTAAATTCCTTCTGGAGGCAATTCGGCCCAACACTTGGACTCGGCCTGTTTGTGTTTTGGGGGGTTGGAGAAGGGGGGGGGTGTTGTTGTCTATCGGCAAGGAACGTGCCTGCTTCCTTCGGATCAGTCCGGAAGGCCAATCGTGCATCCGCAGCGCCGTCTACAGCATGCGTTCGGAACATTTGGGAGGGCATCCGCTGGGAACCTTGCTAGTAGATGAAGTCTGGGACTCCCTATACGACCCTCGAGGGCTAGCTGTTGGAGACTTGGAATAAAGAAAATAAATATATTTACGAAAAGAATGCAAGCAAGCTTGCGGCAACTACAAACCATCGGCCGTGGTTTCGATAACAACGTGGAAGAGTGGGCGGAAAAAAACAAATAAAGTAGAACGTTGATCTAAGGAATCGAAAAAGTAACGTGATGCAACTGAAAAATAAAATGGAAATAACCAAATGTTTGTCTCAGCGTGTAAGTGGATAGCAATGAATCATGTAAACAAAAGTTGGAAATATGACCGTTGCTGTGGTTGGATTTTTATCAAGGTTTAGACATCCACTGTTCCGGCAAATAAGGGAAAAACGTTCCGTAGAAATGAGGGGAGAGGGCAAGAACACATTTGACCTTTTTTACGTTATTCTGTTTTCAAATTAAATGTAAAATACTGAAACAAAAAAGGGGGAGCTTATTCACCCAGGTACCCATTTTTTTTTTGCTGATGGTCAGGAATCCTGCAGTGCGGAAAGCGCAGTAGATATTAAAACGTTGGGGAAAAAAATATTGTTTGGAGCATAGGTGTATTATGCTGCATGCATTTCCGTAGAAATATGTCTGGGTGGCCCAAGAAATGACGTGAGGGGTAATATATGAGAGGCCGTGCCTTGTCCACTCGTCCCAGACGTGCTGTTTGTGGCAGCTGGAGATACGTTCACGGGCTCGTGCCGAATGACGAAGGCGGGGCGAGTGCGCAAGAAGTGAATGCCCGTGGTTCGTATATAAGCGAAGTCACGTGACCTGACGTCACGGGACCTACAGACCAATTCAGTTTCCCTGCGGTGGAGGGCGGGAAAGTTGCCGCCACGTGACTAATACACCAGTTATATTTCTCCGCTACATGTGGCTGAAAAAAATAAACATTGTCTCGTAACCTGGCGTCACGCGAGCTAAACGCCACTAGGTTTCTCCGCTCAATTCGACGGGAAAATTGATGTCATGTGGCCAGACCTCACGTGCCCTATAGAACAATTCAGTTCCCCTTTCAATTTGGCGGACACATAGATGTAACGTGAACCGCTATATTTAGCAGGAAGCTGAATTGGTGTAGAGTTCACGTGACGTCAGGACATCCATTTCCTCGTCAATTTTAGCGGGAAACGGAATTGGAGCGTAAATCTTATGACGTCAAGTCACATGACTTCAATTGAAGACCCGCGACCCAACCTCACCTAACTTATACTAGAGAGAGACGTACATTCTTCTGACATCACTCCGGGACCAAGTTTTCGTGATATCAACTCGCCACCTTGCGCCCGTTTCCAAGCGCAAAGAAAGACGTAGTTCTACGCCAGAAAAAAACAACACGGGCTGTGTTTCTGCATTGCTTCGCTACGGACGTCTTAAATCTTTAATGTTAACGAATACTTATTTATTGCTTGCAAATAGAACTATGTTATTTTGCGTTCACACTATATTGATCGTCTACATGCACACTAAGTAAGTAGTCCAGTGTTGCTGCGCAGTTCTTGCCGGCTCTCTTGGTTTTACAGATGTCCGTTCGTTTAGCACGCACGCAGAAAAGGGTATACACCGTGTTTGTGCTAGTAGTGTCCGATAGTGCACACGAATGCATGTATAAAGCTGCTTTAGTACTGTGATTAATGTACTGCATTCGAATTAAAAACACTGTAACCAACCAATATGTTCAATTACATGATTGACAAATATTTTAACATATTTACTACGTTCGAGATATTTGCTCTTATAATCAAGCCCAGCGAAAAAATATACCCGCGCCTTTCCCCGTAGAAATGCAATACCGAAAGTAAGTTTTCGAGTGGTTGCTGTCCGCATAAATTTGCAACAGCACACTTAGCGCCACCTAAACCTCTAGCGTACATCAAAAGCACGCTATGTCTTTTTACATAGCCGTATATGTAGAAAGTTCGGTCAGTTATTGGTAAAAATAGGGCGAAAATAAGAGTACGTCATCGGCCAAACTTGTTTCAATGACCTTGGGTGCGTTCATTGACAGCTCTTGTGACCAACCACCAGCCACAAATTTTCCCCTACCGGGGACAATGGGATGCAATCAGCTTAACCTATACCTTCCAGTCACAATTTCTAAGGTAAGGATGTATTCAATTATTTCATTTCATCAAGCTAGAGTTAAGGTCGCGCACCAGCCACCTAGCTGTGTTTGTATTTGTGTTTGCATTGTTCCCCTTCACCGTGTATCATTTTCGCCATTCTTGTCCTTTGCATTAAGTGCATTATCATCACGCTAGAATTGAAGTTTGCGACCCTTCGTAACTGAAAGGGCAACGCACGTGACGTTGTTGTCGAGGCGACATTCAGAATGCACTCCAAATCTTTTTTGATTGCCGTCGCGGCCGCGGCCACGACTGAGTGGACGGTTAAAACCGCGGACACGGCTCTGTAAAAATCTTGACCCCGCGCTTAAAAAAAAATCTAATAGTATTTACTAGGTAAAAGATATTTACGGTTACTAGGTCAAGAATCTAGTAAGGATTACTAACTAAACTGGTATATTTCACTACCCTTAGCTAGTTACCTGGCACGAACATTTACAAAACCCTAGGCAAAGCTAGTCAGCGTCAAATTCAATATCGTCAAAAACATTATCGCTGGGATCAGGAAAAGGGGAGGGGGGGTAGGGAAAGGGAACGCACCGCAGCGTGGTGGCGGCCATGAAAAAATTGAAGGCTGTTCGACTACGCGTAGATATCGTCAGCTCTAGAGAAACAACTTTTGTTTCTATGAATTTTGAAGAAAAGCAAGCGTATTTCATTTATCATGCGTCATACAGACTTCAGTATCTTCGATTAGTAAAATGAAGCACACGTTTCTGAAGTATAGTCAGTCCTTTCGAAAGAATATAGGCTTTAATTGCGGTTTAATTTGTTTAGTTTTGGGATTGTCTGGTCATGTGACCAAACACAGCTGCGGTTCTGCTTGCTTCGTAAACATCATAGAAAAAGTCAAAATCGCTTAGATTTGTCGGCGAACTGTGACTGGGACGTTAATTAGCGCTCTCCCCAAGCATGTTACACCGAAGATTATCGTTGACAAAACCCACAAGAAGGGTCGTGTGAGTAAGTATTAATTTTAATCCTCTCGGCACTTACACACTCCAACTCGCACGTCTGCCTCGAGATTGTGGAACTAACAATGGTAAAGGCTACAAAACGAAAGCACCTCCTCGTTGTTCTGCTTCCAGTCCGCGTTCACTGCCTTTTGCATTATGCTGAGCTACAAGGCTAAGCGGGTAGATTTGATATGTTGCTGATGCTGCTCAAGCGCAGTGCGCCCAGACGCGAGTTCCAAGGAGATCAAGCTTATGCCATCGCTCTTGTGACTCGGCTGCGCTTGCACGCTCCCATGTTCACGCGATGACCCGCGAAAATTTCAGGACAGCACGAACACGTTCCCGTCATTCCTGTTTTAGAGCGCAGCTCTTAGGCGCCCGTTTCCGGCTTGAGTGGCGTCGCCGTCGGCGTCGCCGTCGGCGTAACCGCGCGGTGCATGATGGGTAATTTTCCCCGCTAAATTTAGCGGAAAAATTTTCTCCTGTCCAAATCTAGCGGAAAATTTTCCCGCCAAGTCTAGCGGGAAATTTTCCCGCTAAATCTGGCGGAAAAGCTTTCCCCGCTAAATCTAGCGGAAAAACTTTCTCCCCTAAATCTGGCGGAAAAATTTTTCCCCGCTAAATCTAGCGGAAAATTTTCCCCGCTAAATCTGGCGGAACATTTTCCCCGCTAAATCTAGCGGAAAATTTTTCCCGCTAAATCTAGCGGAAAATTTTCCCCGCTAAATCTAGCGGAAAAATTTTCTCCAGCTAAATCTAGCGGAAAATTTTCCCCTGCTAAATCTAGCGGGAAATTTTCCCCGCTAAATTTAGCGGAAAACTTTCCCGCTAAATCTAGCGGAAAATTTTCCCCGACTAAATTTAGCGGAAAATTTTCCCCGCTAGATTTGGCGGGGGAACTCCCCCCTCCCTCCTCGAGGTCACGTGACCCCCAGGCCACGTGACCCCCCCCCCCTCCCCCGAGGTCACGTGACCCCCCCCCCCCGTGCCTTCCTCCTCCTCAAGAGCATGCGCTCTAATTCGGTGTTACAGGGAGTTGTAAGCGGCTTTCATTTTTAGGCGCAGCTCTTAGGCGCCCGTTTCCGGCCTAGAGCGGCGTCGCCGTCGCCGTCGCGCCGTCGGCGTAACCGCGCGGTGCATGATGGGTAAATTTTCCCGCTAAATTTAGCGGAAAATTTTCCCCGCTAAATCTAGCGGAAAATTTTCCCCGCTAAATCTGGCGGAAAATTTTCCCCCGCTAAATCTAGCGGAAAATTTTCCCCGCTAAATCTAGCGGAAAATTTTCCCCGCTAAATCTAGCGGAAAATTTTCCCCGCTAAATCTAGCGGAAAATTTTCCCCGCTAAATCTAGCGAAAAATTTTCCCCGCTAAATCTGGCGGAAAATTTTCCCGCTAAATCTAGCGGAAAATTTTTCCCGCTAAATCTAGCGGAAAATTTTCCCGCTAAATCTAGCGGAAAATTTTCCCCGCTAAATCTAGCGGAAAATTTTCCCCGCTAAATCTGGCGGAAAATTTTCCCCGCTAAATCTGGCGGAAAATTTTCCCCGCTAAATCTAGCGGAAAATTTTCCCCGCTAAATCTGGCGGAAAATTTTCCCCGCTAAATCTAGCGGGAAATTTTTCCGCTAAATTTAGCGAAAATTTTCCCGCTAAACATAGCGGGAAAATCCCCCTCCCCGAGGTCACGTGACCCCCACCGTGCCTTCCTTCCTCCTCAAGAGCTGGCACTAATTCGGTGTTACAGGGTTGTAAACGGCTTTCATTTAGGCGCAGCTCTAGGCGCCCGTTTCCGGCAAGCGGCGTCGCCGTCGCCGAGTCGGCGTAACCGCGCGGTGCATGATGGGTAAATTTTCCGCTAAATTTAGCGGAGAATTTTCCCCCGCTAAATCTGGCGGAAAATTTTCCCGCTAAATCTAGCGGAAAATTTTCCCCGCTAAATCTGGCGGAAATTTTCCCCGCTAGATCTAGCGGAAAATTTTCCCCGCTAAATCTAGCGGAAAATTTCCCCCGCTAAATCTAGCGGAAAATTTTCCCCGCTGCAATCTAGCGAAAAATTTTCCCCCGCTAAATCTAGCGGAAAATTTTTCCCGCTAAATCTAGCGGAAAATTTTCCCCGCTAAATCTAGCGGAAAATTTTCCCGCTAAAGTCTAGCGGAAAATTTTCCCCGCTAAATCTAGCGGAAATTTTCCCCGCTAAATCTAGCGGAAAATTTTTCCCTGCTAAATCTGGCGGAAAATTTTCCCCGCTAAATCTAGCGGAAAATTTCCCTGCTAAATCTAGCGAAAAATTTTCCCGCTAAATCTAGCGGAAAATTTTCCCGCCTAAATCTAGCGGAAAATTTTTCCCGCTAAATATAGCGGGGAAAATCCCCTCCTCGAGGTCACGTGACCCCCAGGCCACGTGACCCCCTTCTCCGAGGTCACGTGACCCCCCCCGCGCCTCCCCCTCCTCTCCAGAGCTGCGCTCTAAGTCGGCGTACAGGGAGTTGTGAGCGGCGTCCTTTTTAGAGCGCCAGCTCTTAGGCGCCCGTTTCCGGCCCGAGCGGCGTCGCCGTGCGCCGTCGCCGTCGGCGTCGCCGTCAGCGTAACCGCGCGGTGCACTATGGGAAATATCCCATAATGCACCGCGCTAGCTCCCCCGGGGTCACGTGACTTCCGGGGGAGGGGTGTCACGTGACCTCGGGGGGGAAGAGGAGGGGAGGGGGGGTCACGTACCTCGGGGGAGGAGGGTCACCTGACCTGGGGAGGGGGGGAGGGGGTCACGTGACCCCCCAGATCCCGGCCCCCCCCCCCCCCGAGGTCACTGACCCCCCGGAGGAGATTGAAGAACGAGGGAGGAGGAGCAGGAGGGGTATACCTCCCGATTCTTCCCTCCTCCTCCTCAAGAGCTGCGCTCCAATTCGGCGTTACAGGGAGTTGTAAACGGCTTTCATTTTTTTCCTCCAAACTGATTGGTTTCGAGATGATATAAAATTCCTGACAAGCTTAACTCATGCACTCATTAAAACCTATTGGAACCTTCTTCGAAGGTTGGAATCATTTAAAGGAAAGCTTAAGTTTCTCTTATCTGCCCTGTATTGGTTTTTAAACACCGTTGATTTATTTTTGTCTTTTTAAACGATTAACATTTTTGAAGCCTACGTGATTCATAACAAAATATTCTTGCAAGGGCAAAATGATCAGCGTAACTCGAGGCCCTGCAACATCACACACCTCTAGCAGCCTCAAAACTAGTTGTAGCTTCAGGAGTAGTGAACAGAGCAGTTTTAAACCCCATTCACTTGATCCATATTGCAGTCAACTTAACCCGGCATTGTTCAAGACATTTTTGGCAATAACACTATCTGCTCACATATCACACTTAAAAAGGCATTCTCCAACTAGTGCCTCAGATAAGTGCAGTCCTTTCTTAGGCAGGCCTGCGTTGGAAGAGCTGCTGAGGCCTAAGCACACATGGCATGGCCAGGGCTGCGAAAAGAAACCCCCAAGACCAGTCTGTTAGAGTCTGCCCATGAAAAAACTCTATTTAAAATGTCAGGTGTTGCACAAACCAGGTTCGGCCGGTGCCGAGGTGATACGATTGTTGCTTCGAAGAAGTCAAGTAGAGTATGTAGGATGTTAGGCTTTTTCATCTGTAAGCCTATCGGGGAAAGGAGAATGTTGGAACCTTCCAAGGATGTGTCGAGTGTTGTAAGCCCATTGGGGAAAGGAGATTGTTGGAATCTTCCAAGGATGTGTCGAATGTTTGCATTGTAGTAATCAGCAGAGATATCATTTTTGGAATGCATAGAAGTCTCAGATGACTGACTGTCTTTTGTTACTATGATGCGTGGATCGCAATTAAATGATTAAGTGTGCTCCGAAGATTTGAAGACGCCTAGTGGAAGAATAACTCGCTCCTTACACGTGAAAAAGTACTTTGTCCTAAAGAATTTGTTTCAAGTATTATGTTAAGTACTATAACCCTCTATTAAACGTGATTATATATGATAAAATTATGCTGATGAGTTTTCGATCCTCTACTGCAAAATGTGTTAATATATGTATACGTATATCAGGCTGCGCCGTTTCGTTTATTTTGGCTTTTGGGTGGGTTCGTAAAACTTTGATTGCTTTGATTCATCGGAACAAGTAAGGATCATTCATCTGCATATGCTCGTATATATATAAATATATATATATATATATATATATATATATATATATATATATATATATTTACAAAATCCCGTGTGACTGTTTTTTATTAATATCCTGATTGTTAATGAGGGAACTTGCCCATGAATACTTCCTAGAGCTGCCACCAGAGAGGTCTTCCCTGCAATTATTAGAAATGAAAGGTGTTGAGATTGTAATATGATGGAGCCACTAGATGAATCAGCATAAAATTATCATGTATCTTATTATTCATCCCATGGACAGTGCTGGCGTTGTATTCCAAGGAGTTTGGCGAGAAACAGCACAAACATATTAACACGAAGCTTTGAAGAAGCGTTCAAAGCTTTTCAATTAATCTCCCTCCCTAGAGTATCGCATTACAATGTCTGTTTTTAAACAGCTTGCCTCATACCGCTTTGACGTTGTCTGTTTGCAGTTGTTTAATCAAAATGCTTAGTTTAACCGCTTGTACGAATACACACCTTTTCTCAAGGTGACACTTTAGGTTCACACTAAAGGCCCAAGATCAAAGAAAAGCAAATTGAACGAAAGATATAAACGAGGTATCAAAACACAGCAAGTTCCATCATTAATCGAATGCGTCCAACTTTTCTTCATTCCACACGAGGTGACTGAATAAAAAATATGGAGGTCACGCTCGACTTCAGCGTTTTGCTTATACTTTCGACAAGTTTATATATATATATATATATATATATATATATATATATATATATATATATATATATATATATACTCTGATCACACACATGTGGTGCTACATTCCGGATTGCATTAGTCCCGGATATCATCGGTATATATATATATATATATATATATATATATATATATATATATATATATATATATATATATATATATATATATATATATATTGATTTATATCCGCAGCTAATGCAACTCGAGGGTAGCACCAGTGTGGGATCAGGATGCTTATGTTTGAGATGACAGAAAAAAACTGCAGCGTATAGTTCCGCAAAAATTATGAAGAATCGTTCAGCACCTCAAAAATTCCACTAAGGATTTCATCACAACCCAGTTGCCAGAGGAGAAAAAAAAAGATCAATAGCACCTAGGGCCCCCATTCAAAAACAGAACTAGACACAAACAAACAAAACAATATACTGCCCGAATTCGGGCTCATATGTCACGAGAGAATCTACATACCATGTGTTTACAGTAAAATCAGCAAAACACGACTGCCTAAAATGGGCAGGAGTAGCTGTCTTGCTCTCATTAGGCGTCGGGAATCTTCCATATCTCGAATCAAATTAGGAGGGAGCGATTTACTGTAAATAGGTCAGCGCAGACGAGGCGTCATCAGCTGAAGACGATGGGAATGAACGGTTTAAACCTCGACAAACAAGGTGCACTACATGAGTTTCAATGTGGGTTTCTGTCTCCCAGTGCCACACCAAACACACACATCGTGAACGTTCCGGTTCGTCATCGTATGATCGTATCGCAGTTGTAGAGAACAAAGCGAAACACATCACGCGCGAATCGCCAAAGACGCACTGCTGTAGACGGGGAGCGAATCTTGACTTGTGATTGCACTTTTGGTTGGATCCACTCACTCGTTTCAATGTGAGAGCACATGCGATGGTATCAGAAATTCCTTTCCCTCTGCCGGCGACATCACGGACACACTTTGAGCCACATTTGCGATACATGTGCGCGTAAAGCGAAAGCATCGAACGTCCCGCCCTCCCGCACCAACAAAGCATCAGCTCAATATTTAAAATGCGCTTTTACCAGGGCTGTCACGTACTCTCTTAGGTGAAACAAAAGAGACACAGCAAAAATAAACGCTCCCAGAGCTTTGGAAGGCAGTCGGCACCATGGCACCATGACAAAAATGCGACGCTGTTAGATGTTCTCCCTCAACTCGGAGCGATATATACAGAAAGTTTGGCCATTCATTGGGAAGTATAGGACACAAATGGAAGACGCCATTGGCCGAAAGCGCGCTCGGCGTGTACCAGGACGTCTTCACAAATTCGAATATGACCAACCAGAAGCCGGAAATAATACCCTGGCGGTAGTCGCGAGGAACAAACTTAACCAAGTGCGTCGAAGTAACTCTCTGACTGGAAATGTGGTACACTTAATGTTTCAATCACGGTCATCCAAAATCATGGTGGAAGAGTGCAACTAGCGGAACGATCGACATAATCCGTACGCCAGGTGCCGAGAACCTTGAATCTGCCGTCCGAGCGGTCACACTCTGTCCGAGCAAAACAGAGTTGTGAGGCTCATTCGTTTCTTATAACTTTCTGCGTGATCATGAACGAAACATCACGTGCACTCTATTTTCAACCATGAAGAGGTACTACATTTAACCGTCACGTGCTTATTTGGACCATATACCTAAAAAAATAAAACTGTTGCTCGCTTCCACCGTATGGGGATCCTCTTCGGCTTCTGGTTGGTCAAGAGAGCATGTCATGCCGTCTTACTGCGTCTGGTGCACGTCCTTGCTCTGCCCTCGCCTCCCATTGACCAAACTCTCTCTATACACGGCTCTGCTCAACTCTAAAGGCTGGTTCACGCTGTGGCAACAAAGTACTACCGAGAAAGACGAAACCGGTTTTTAAGCCTCTTGCGACGTCTTAGGACTAGGTGCGCTGCTGCGGAGCTGGTCCTAAGACGTCGTAAGAGGCTAAGGGTCGTTCACACTCTTGCGACCGAGTACGACCGAGAGAGACCAGACCAAGCCTCTTGCGATCTCTTAGGACGGGATGCGCTACAGCGGAGCTGGTCCTTAGAGATCGCAAGAGGCTTAAAAACCGGTCTTGTCTCTTTCGGTCGTGCTCGGTCGCAAGAGTGTGAACGGGCCTTTAAAAGCCGGTCTTGTCTCTCTCAGTCGTACTCGGTGTGCACGTGTGAACGAGCCTGAACTTAAAGGTCACAAACAAAGATGGAAACATTGGTTTCAAGTTTCTTGATCGCCGCCAGCAAGAAGCGCCGTAAACGTTGATGCATTGGTAACGGCTGCGCATAATCTATGCATCATTTCACAATTTCGGAAAACGCCCATTGAATGCCAAATTCGTTTTCGCGAAACATATTGAAACTAAATGATCAACACCCTTTCGACGTAATTTTCGTTTTATTTTCTCCAAGGCGCCTTTACGCGTAGCTAACCAAGACTAGATTAGTGTTTCCCTTTTTTCAACGGTCCACGTGAAGTTCGGGCAGTATACTTAACTTAATATAATGATGTTTACGGTATCACGTCTTCCACTGGTACGTCTAGTGTCCAATCCCTCCCCTATATCAGAGGTGGTTCCAACGTTGCTAGAAATGACGTCACAGAAGCCGGCTCGTCATATCGGATGTCGCGATTTTGGAGGTTCGTGTTAGAAGTGCCGGTAAAACGTACGAGCGAGCTCGACTGTCGCTGTCGTCGCGTAGTCCCCACACCTCGCTTCTGGAGCTTCCGGGGACTGCCGCGCTGGAGAGCGACCTGCGGCAGAACAGGCGTCCGCCACACTCACTGCCGCTGCCGCGACACCGCCAGGATCGCGGCAAGCGACAAGATGACACGTTTGTGACGTCATCAAGTGGAAACCGAGAGATCACTCTCAGTACGCGGTAAACATCGCAGTCAGAGACGCCTTTCAGGCACCATATATCGGGCGTCCGCACGCGAAAACTACGGGATGCATTTAGGCCATATTGTAACACGACCGTTGCCACGTGTTTGATGTTGTTTATGTTGGCAAAACTCAGTGAAGTGTATGTGTTTCTTTGTTTTTGTTTTTTGTTGTTTTGTTTTTGTTTGCAAACACAGTATCTTAACGACAAATCTGTTTGTATGTTCGTTTTTTGTTTTTTTTGCGCGGCGTGTGCTTACATTATCCTCGCTTATCTAAGTGCGCATACGAGCCGCCGCCAAAAACTAGAACAAACAGCAACGACGACGACGTCGACGAAGTGCGACGACCAAGAAAGGGAGAGCGTGAAAGCCCCGTGCTTGTGTGTGCACTCTATCGACTCAAACACCGGCTCGAGTTTTGTAAGGCGAGCTTCGCCTCAGTGCGGCAGTGTCCCGCGGAGAAGAAAACGCCCCGGGGGAATCTTCCCGACTTCCGATGTTCGAGTTTATATATACAACAAACTCCTCGAGCGTCGCCCTCCTTCCTGCATTTCTGGCTCCTTGGTGCTCTCAGAAAACGAGATGCTTTCATCCAGCGAGCGATTCGCAAAAAAAAATATAAAATTAAAGTAGGACAAGTGCTGCAATCTAGAAAAGCAAACTAGACAATAAAACCTGAAAAAACAAAAGGCGCATGAGGATGCAGCAAGCGGGGGTGGAGAATTGTGTCGTCCGTTTTAAATGTACTTGAGTGTAAGCAGCTTGAGCGATATTATTTGTCTCTGAGTCGTTTTGGCAGTGCCTCGTTGTCGGAGCGTTTTGTATGTGGAGCTACGAGTTCTTCGAAGGATCTCTTATGGAATGTATTTGCAAACAGCAGCTTCGTCATCTAGGCCTCTTTTGAATTGTGAAGGAAGCCAGCGAAAGCATTTATAAAAAACGATACATTTTTAGCTTTCAGTGCCAAGTTCTAGATGGATTAAAGTAAAAAAAGCACAAAATAGGACTCCTGTTGTCACCTTCGTATTTATTTTCAGACACAAAAAAGTCTTCTTTTTACGCAATTGTTTCGTCGGGTTTCCGATGCTTAAGGTGAAAAAGACATATTTGCAAAAGAACTCGAAAGAATGGAAAAAGGACGCTCTTCTTTACTTGGGAAAATTTTATGGCGGTTCCGGTTACGATTTCTGAAGCGTCGCTTCCACATCCGGTTTGGTTTCCTCCTTTGTTTGCGCTCGAGTTCCGGTTCCGCTTTTGGGGCTGGCGAATGCTTTGCAAGCTTTTTGCTCTCCATTTTTTTTTCTTAAATGTTTCGTGTAGTGACTGTGTCTCGTTGAATGGTTGGCGGGAAAACAGAAAACCGAGGTTTGCGCCTTTCTTTCATTCTTTACGCCGGAAGGGGGAAAAAAGTGGTATTTCGAAATACGTTTACCCGCTCCTATTGTTAGCAATTTTAACGCCCTTTTTCAGTTTTCCAGCCGAACTCGTTTATTTTTTTTTTTTCAGTTGCCTCTGTTTGGGCGTTGTCTGCTTTCGACAGCATCTGACGCGGGGATGTGTAATTCGCAACATTGTTTCATATTGTCTGCTTAGAAATACACATTGCGCGACTCATATAATGTGAACTCGACACTTCTTGCGTTTCTCAAGCACAGTGTGGTGTCAAACAAGGAAATAAACGACATAAACTGGTGCCCCTGACCACCAGAGGACATTTTGACAGGGCCTCATGAAAAAAAAACAAATATCTGCACTTCAAGAGAGAGTGAGTAGGCAGGCGAGGTGGTTGATGTTACACATTTTCGAAAATACCGGAGCTTTGAGACTTTTTGTGTGTTGTCCCCTTTTCCTTCGTCCGTCGTGTCCGGTTTTTGAAAAATGTATCCGCACTTGCCTTTTTCTTTTTACTGCGATAAGCTACATTTTTTTGCGAAATATTTTGAAATTCCAAGTGTAATACCCCATTTCACAAGAAACTAGCGCCACCTGGCGAAAAAGGGAGTTTGAGGCAGGCGGAAGAAGCGTCGTAGGACAAATTTTGGAGCGAAAAATTATCCACCGTAGGCACAGTAGGGACATTGGAGAACCCCTAACCACGTGACTGACGCTGGGTGGGGCCAGCAGGCTCTTGCTTTCTTGGTTGAGGAAGTGCCCGAGCTTTCATACCAAAACCTTCGGAATCAGCAATTTTTTTATTATTACTATCTTCAAACTTGCTTAATTCCAGAAAGCGTAATATAAAATCCGACAAACCTATTGTTTGAAATAAGTAGTTTTAATACGCCGAATTTAGCGTGTGGCTGCTTCACTATTTTGTATTAGTGGCAGGGGTCTGATAAATACACCGAAAAGGGTATTTTAGAGCTATCATTGCAAAAATGTTACCGTTATATTAAAAAAGTAAAAAACAATCTGGTGTATTTCATTTCGATGTATTACACTTAGTGAAGACAAATTCCACTGGCACAATCTTGTTCTCCATTTTCTCGCGAAGGGTTTCCTCTAAAGACTTTTATGTTCAGTAATGCTGAACATCTGCAACTATGCGCGACTCCAGCGACCTGTAGTCGACGCCACTATCGGGCAAATATGGCGGTGTAAACAGGTCGTGCAGTGCCGTTTTCAAGCTCAACGCGCTACGCTGGAGCATCAGCAAGCAAGCATTCAGCTCAAAATCGTTTGCCCCGATTTTCATCCTCCACGTTTCGAACCTGCATCGATGTGTTGGCGTATGCGAGCTTTCAATGTTTGACTTTCTTCGAGGAACCATTAAAAGGACTGGCTCCTACCGTCCTTCCATGGTGCTGATAAACGTTGATAAACACGGTATGTCTGCTTCACGTGGTTACGTAGGTTGCGTTCAGAGCAGCGTGCGTAACAAGCTGATACTACAGTTATGACAGGTTCACCTGGACAAGTGTTCCATCAGTCACACCACCGACAACATGTAATCACGGAAGCCAGAGAAGTTGACCAGAAAACGCGAAGGACCTGTTGCGGCCAGTTCAGTCTTTTCCCGCTATCTGCCGTCTGTTTTGCAGGAGTCGCGAATACAGTGCAGAAAAAAAATCGCAATTTCCATGATAGAACGCCTAAAAGAAAGAAAGTACTCTTCGTATATAGTATGCGTAGGAGCTCTTCAACCTGCTGTGATATTATTTATTACCGTTTAGTGATTCATTCATTAAGTTCAACGATCGTCACTTGGCTTCGGTACGCTTTGAAAACATCGAAGTTATTAGAGAACTGTCCATCAATATTTCTTTTGGGTCATGGTGTAGTCTGAACAGAACTGTCAAATTTCGGTTTTGCAAAGCGCTTATCTTAAAGGTCGGGTCAAAACCCATCGGGTGCCGATCCGATATTTCTTCTTAACATACATACGTAGCTTTTATTAATATTATTTTTCTAAATTTATCGTGTCTTGTCGTGTGTCGTGTCACATTTATATATATATCTATATATATATATATATATATATATATATATATATATATATATATATATATATATATATATATATATGATCAACGTACAGTAAGAACTAAGGCACCATTGTCCCAACCAATTTGTCACTTTCAATTTAATTCATTTCAATTTTCGTCGACTTCACAGTCATGGAGGAGGGACAGGATAAAAGAACTACATAATGTAACTTGACATGTCCCCGCCCCTATAATGAATGCGTAAGTTTTGTTAGCAGATTATTTAGGAATAGCGAAACAAAATCAGGCCAATAAAATGCGATTCGAAAGAAGTTCACAAAAAACACGGTTTACAACATCGGCAATGTTCAAAACATTCGCTATTAAAGTTCACTATTTGCATGGTCCTTTTAATTTTTAACGAGTCTCTGCACTTCTTTTGCCTGTCAAATTGCATGCAAAAGCAAAAATAAAAAAGAAAAAGGCTACAGGACTACACTCTGGCAGCTGGGGCGTAATTGAGGTAATTACTCTGCAACGTAAAAAGAAGTTATGATCCGGGCCAAGTTGGATCGTGGTTTTGACGGGCTTTCTGCACAGACTCGGAATATGAAAGCGGAGCCAGTATACTTAAGCATGGCTGTCTCGCTAAAAAGCTAAACATCCGTAAAAATAAGAATAAAATCAGGAAACGCTGTCCTAATAAAAAAAAATATTAAGGTAAGTTGACTGTCATAATGATAAAATTAAACAAGTTTCCTGTTAGTGCCCAGCCATACTTATTCGATTTACGTTTTATTACGTAAAAACATATCATACATCGATACCACTGAAAGGGTTGCGATTGGGGATACGGTGCTTACGTTGTAAGCGTAAAACAAAATGCAAACAAGGTATGACGTCGAAATCGAAATAATGAGATGATGAAACGCCAAATATTCGTCGTTGAGAGTAAAAAAAAATGTTTGCAATTCTTGAACAAGACAAAAGCGCAGCAGCACGAAAAAAAAAATTTGTTCCGACGGGTTAGTACATTTCGAGGAATTGGATACCGTCTTTATATCATTGCCAACCCCCCCCCCCTCTCTCTCTCTCTCTCTGCCTTTTTCTTCCTTGCTTGTATTGTTTTATTCATTTTTATATTCTGTTTTGACTTTGCGGCTTGGAATTTTTGCCTAGGATGATGTAAAACCTAAATGACTTTTTGAATGCGCACATTTTTCTCTCGTGTATCTTTCCTTGTTAACTACAACAAACGGTCTCGGGCATCTTTCGTTTTTTTTAGTCCCCGTGCCACCTACGAGTAATTTCAATTTAAATTGTTTAATTTTGTTCAAAGGAATAATTATTTTTTCCGTATTGCAGACAAGTCGTATCGCAGCAAAACTATCCGGAAGAAATAAGTAAAATTTTGTTTGAAGTTTCCTTTTTTATATATAATATTTCGGGCGCACATGTTTCGTCCCACGTTAAAGTTCTTTTGAGTAACCGACTAAAAGTACTTTCTGATAAGATATAGGCGGCTGATTGATTATATTTTAATCCCGTTCTGTATTCCGGCCTACGATAAATTGCTTAAATAATCGGTTAACAAATAACAGAACACTGTGCGTATTGGTGAATTTGTACATATAATATTAATATCGGTTTTCTATTTTCCTTAAATGTAAACCATTTATTTCGTAGCACTAGCTCGCTCGAACACGTGCGAAATAGATATCGATCAGCTTTATATCTGCTAAACGACTAAAATGTCAAAAAGTGTTACTAAAAACTTAAGAAACCATATACTATGGGTTTGAATCCTCAAAAACACATTGTACGTTGCAGAGTCGGCTTCAAGTGTCATCCCACATAGTGTTTTGGGGGATCTTGGTCATATCAATATACACCCTCCCCCCTCCCCGCCCCCTCCCTCTTCCAAGGTGTAAGGTTACTTGAAATATTTCGCGTTTAGATGGACAATATTGTTTTTTGTCTTTTTCTCTGCGGTCATAACAACTACAAAGTTGCGATTATGCGCTTCCTTTCTTGTATCCTTCTTTTCTCGTTCTCGTTTTTTGCCCGCTTTTTTGCCTATGCAAAGTCAACCTTCGTTTTTGTTTTATTTTCCGAAAGACCGCAAATAACAGGCGCTTCAACCACTTCGCTTTAACCTTTCGTTCCCCTTCAAGGAACCATCTCCCTCCCCATTTTCTTCACTTTTATCCCACGCCTTTTTCCTCGCACTTCCCGGTAACCACCGTACGTTCCCGCGAACCGCTCGGCCGTGGCATTAGGCACGAAGGCACGCTCGTTTGGGAAGCCTCTTCCGCCCGGGACTTTCCCCTTTAGTCGCTCCCTCTAATTGAGAAGGGGACCTAATTACCCACACGAGCGCTGGAGTGCCCTTCTCCAAATCGACAAGAAGAGCTCTTTGACTCGGAGGACGCTCAACGCCGCCATCCTCCGAATGAGAGCTGCTCTCTTGCAACACCCTCGAACACCCAAAAACTAATCGAAAAAAAAAACAAAAAAAAACGAATAAATGTTGTTTTTTTGCCGCTTTTATTTGAAGTTGGCGTACGCGTTGATTCGTGTCGTTAGGTGTAGTGTTGAGCTGTGCCCCCTGTCTTTACACTGCATCACAAATTATGCTGGACGCGAGAGGATACCACGAGTCATCCCAGCCAATCCACTGCTGCAAAAGCAGCACGTGACTACGCACACCGTGCGTCGCTGCGTCACTCCCGAAGCCCACGTGACTGTCACGTGGCATTTGATTGGCTCTGCTGGCCCGTAGCTTTCTCTGCGGTGTATCCTAAGGTGTAACGGAGTTTAGCCGGAAGTGTCTTGGGGCAGTGCGAGGAATCCCTCGGTAATTAATTTGGAGCGGGTTCTTTGCGGCCGGGAGTAGAGAAGAGTCTCTTTCGTCGGACAAAGAATGGTACATAATGGAAAGCGGAAATGGCCCGATAGCGGGAAAATAAAAAAAACGCGGCGGTTTGAAATGTCTTTGGTTTAATGGCAGCATTGTCATTTTGGCATGCACGAGACAGACGGCCCTCTATTCATGCAGACGATGCAGTCCATGATGCAAGAGGTATTGCAAGAAGCCATCACGTTAGATGAATGGATAAATGAATACGGCTGAATATTTTGAATCGTGTGGTGGCTTGCGCCACCTGGTCAGTTTTGGTGGCACTAGGTGGTGGCGTTAAAAACGAACCGTTTCCTGCGTAACGACTCTCTTCTTTATGCCTCCTCTACACACGCGCCCGCATATCTTGCATAGCGTACCAATAGATTGGCGAATAGTCGAAGTGCGTTGTTTGTTGTAATTTTGTTCTCTTTATATGACTGTACACGTTCTAGGGACGAACGTAAAAAGGAGTTAAACTGCTCTCGGGCTTTGTAGTCTGCTAATGTAGGTGGAAGACAGGGATAAACTTATAATTGTAGCTAACCAGCCGGAGTGATTTTCAAACAAAACCAACTTAAATTAAAACTGAGCACATATCTAAGACTTTAAGATAAAACGAGAAATCCAGCTCAACCACCCGTGGATTAAGGTGTTTTCGCCTGTATCGCCATAATCAAAAACGGCGGCCAAATTTATCAGTGGCCCTTTAACACGTGACACGATTACATTATAGATGCAGTCCTGAAGTGTCTGAGGGCTCAGCATGTGGGGTTCAGGAAAGACGTCCGTCGATGCAAATCAACAAACTGATCTTGTATAACCACAATAAAACTGAAAAGAACGTAAAAAGGGGGCTCCGCTGAGACCGCCCTGCTACATCGTCGAACGCTGCCAGGCTCGTGCTGTTCTGTTCGAGCTCGGAGCTCGGTCCCCGTCGGTGCTGCTCGTGCAGCGCGCTTGAAACGTCATTAGCTGCTGACGTTGCGTAGCCACGCTCTAAGCCTCGCGCTTTGGCGCCACCGCTGTAAGTCTCGCGCTTTGGCGCCACCGCTCTAAGTCTCGCGCTTTGGTGCTACAAGGGCTCCCCCCCCCCTAGAGGAGTCGCTGGGGCGGTGTTGTGCCCCAAGAGACGGAGCGATGATGCTGACGCTCGGTGGCTCGTAAGGATGGTGCCGATGGCTGGCATGAAGGCGGCCAATGTAGAGGGTGTAGGCTGGATGCGGACGACGGTTCAATGTGAGCAGGTTTCAGGCGGTCGACGCAGATGGTGTCATGCCGCCCGTTCAAATCCAGAACGAAGTACTTGTCGCGCCTTTCGAGGACCTTGAAAGGGCCATCGTAAGGTTGTTGCAGAGGTTTCCTGACTGCGTCTCGACGCATGAAAACATGTGTGGCCGAGGTTAACTCGTCGCATACGTACGTCGGATGACGGTCATGATGCCTTGTTGGTGTGGCACGCAGGTTCCGCATAACTTCTCGAAGCTGGGTGGCATAGCTGAAAGGATCGGGCACGGTAGAAGTAGGAGACGTCACGAACATTTCTCCTGGGAGGCGAAGTGACTGCCCGTAGACTAGGTCTGCGGCAGTGCATCCCAAGTCTGGCTTGAGTGTTGTGCGGAGGCCTAGAAGCACGATGGGAAGAAGTGTGCTCCAGTTGTTCGGGTCATTGTGTGCTCTTAGTGCGGCCTTTAGGGTACGATGAAATCTTTCCACAAGGCCGTTAGCAGCAGGATGGTACGCTGTTGTTTGAATTCGGGAGGACCCGATAAGAGTCATGATCTCGTTAAACAAACGAGATTCGAATTGTGCGCCTCTGTCGGTGGAAATAGATGACGGAACGCCAAATCGTGAAATCCAACCACTGACGACTGTCTTCGCTATGGTTTCCGCGCGGATGTCTGCGATAGGGAAAACTTCTGGCCAGCGGGTAAATCTATCTATGCAAGTGAGCATGTAGATGGCTCCGTCGGATGGTGGCAAAGGACCGACGATGTCCACGTGGATGTTGTCGAAGCGAGCGGTGGGTGTCTGTACTGTGGCGAAAGGTGCAAAGGTATGTCGATGAACCTTCGACAGCTGACAATGCAGACAAGTGCGAGCCCATTCACGCACATCTTTGTTCATCCCTTGCCAAACGAAGCGTTGGGCGATGAGGTGTTGGGTCGCCCGAATGCCGGGATGAGAAAGGTTGTGCAGTGAGTTGAAAATGGATCGCCGAAACGTTGGAGGTACCACCGGTCGGGGTGATCCCGTGGACATGTCACAGATGATTGTTGTGTCGCTGCCTGGCAGTAACACGTCACGCAGATCAAGGTTGCTAGATGCGGATCGTAGCTTCGGGATATCTTGGTCGCCTTGCTGTGCTGCTGCTAGAGCGGCGAAATCCACAGCGGTGGGAATGGCGTTGCAGCAAGGTATCCGTGACAACGCATCAGCAGCCGAGTTGTCTGTGCCTTTGATGTGGCGGATGTCACTTGTGAACTCCGCAATAAATGAAAGGTGCCGACTCTCTCGAGGAGAGAGACGGTTGCTGGTCGTTTGAAGTGCGTAAGTTATCGGCTTATGGTCGGTGAGGATGTGAAATTGCCGACCCTCTAAATAATGCCGAAAATGTTTGATGGTGAGGTATATGCCTAGTAGTTCTCGTCCAAAAGTGCTGTACCGGGACTCGGCTGGCGCCAACTTCTTGGAAAAGAACCCAAGGGGCTGCCAGTTTCCGTCAGCGAACTGTTGTAGTACTCCTCCTACAGCGACGTCCGAGGCATCCGTCATGATAGAGAGAGGTGCACCAGCAAGCGGGTGCGCCAACATTGCGGCTTCTGCGAGCGATGACTTGATGGTTAGGAATGCCTCCGCTGCTTCTGGAGACCATGGTAGAGGTGTGGTGTCCCGCTGAGTTCCCTTTAGGAGATCAGTCAGGGGTTGGAGGACAGTGGCGCAATGCGGCAGAAAACGGCGATAGAAATTCACGAGGCCAAGGAACTCGCGAAGCTTCCTGCGTGATGTAGGCGTTGGAAAGTTCTTGACTGCGTCGACTTTGGATGGAAGAGGGCGAACACCCTTGGAGTCGACCCTGTGGCCAAGAAAATCCAGTTGTGAAACGCCGAACTCGCACTTGGCCTTGTTGATGATGAGCCCGTATTCCGCCATGCGCTGGAAAAGGATCTCCAGGTGTTCGAGATGTTGCTCGGCGTTAGCGCTGGACACCAGGATGTCGTCGACATAGGCAAAACAAAAGGTAAGCCCACGGGTGACGCTGTCGACAAACCGTTGAAATGTCTGGGCCGCGTTACGAAGGCCGAAAGGCATCCTCACATACTCGAAAAGTCCAAAAGGTGTTGTGATGGCTGTTTTCGGTATGTCACTTGGTTCCACGGGGATCTGATGGTACGCTTTGACCAGGTCAATTTTTGAAAAGATGGTTGCTCCCTCCAGGGACGCCGAGAAATCCGTGATGTAGGGTAGGGGATAGCGGTCTGGAACGGTGTTGTTGTTCAGAGCGCGGTAGTCTCCGCAGGGCCGCCAATCACCTGGGGGTTTCTTTTGCACCATATGGAGGGGTGATGCCCATGGACTGGACGATGGTCTGATGATGCCGAGTTCAAGCATGTGCTCGAACTCGGCTTTCGCTATCTTCAACCGTTCGTCCAGGAGGCGTCGTGGACGAGCATGAGTGGGAGGTCCGGACGTCACGATGTGATGTGTCACGTCGTGCTTTACTGGTTGCAGAAAGTTGGCGGGACGTGTGAGCGATGGGAACCGTTGGAGTAGGTCTTCAAACTTTGTAGTGGTTGGAATGCAACGTTGTGGGAGTGGTGAGATGGATGCTATGCCTTGGACAGCTAGGTGAGTCGTGGCATCTACAAGGCGTAACCGTTGCATGTCCACTAGCAGGTTATAGTTGTGGAGAAAATCTGCTCCAAGGATCGGGTCCGTCACGTCGGCAACCAGGAAAATCCATCTTAGTGGTCTTCTCAACCCGATGTTGAGGGTGAGAGCTCGTTCACCATACGTCGCGATGGCGGACTTGTTTGCGGCCTGCAAGGTGACGTTAGCGCGTTGTGGCTTGGTTGACATGGACGTCACGGGTAGGACGCTTACTGCGGCGCCGGTGTCGACTAAGAACCGAAGACCAGTATTCTTGTCTAGTATAAAAAAGAGACGGCTGGTTTCGGAACCGGCACCACTCGCCGCCTCTAGTGGTGGGTCTCGGGGTTTTCCGAGGCTGTGCAAGGTGGAACGCATTTCTTTGCTTTCGTGCCGAAAGTGCGATGGTACCAGCACGTACCTCGAGAGGGCGAGAGATGTCGAGGCCTACGCTGTCGGGAAGATGACCTTGGTCGTTGGCCTGCTGGGATGCGATCGGTGAGAGCGGCGATCTGTGCAGAGAGTCGTCCAATCTCCCTGTGGAACTCCTCGCGAAGGTTGTTGACGTCACATGGAGGTGTCACCGCTTCGGCCGAAGGAGTCGTGGGAAGCGATAGTCCGGACTGATTTTGGACGTGTGCGATGGTGGGCACTGCGACTTCCATGACAGAGTCCGCGAGCTTTGCCAGATCCTCGAGGTTGAGTCCAGCGGCAGCGGCGAGAACCATGCGGACACCTGTCGGGAGCCGTTGCAGAAAAAGTTCCCGCAGCAGCGCTACATCGAATGTCGGCGCCTTCTCACCCAGAAGTTGTTGAAGGCGCCGCAGCAGCTGTGAAGGCTTGCGGTCGCCCAACTCCTCTGAAGTGAGGAGCTGTTGTAGTCGGCGCTGTTCCGACGACGTGGTCCTCTGTATGAGCTCCGCCTTGAGGGTGTCGTAAGGGGAGTCTGCCGGCGGTGTCAGGACCAGATCCCGAATTTCCGCTGCGATGTTCGGCGGAAGCGTTGCGATGACGTGGTGGAACTTCTGGGTTTGTGATGTTATCCGGGCCGTGGCGAACTGGCTCTCCACCTGGGCGAACCAGATCTGAGGGTCCGCTGGCCAGAACTGAGGCAGTCGAAGGTGGAAAGCTGAAAGTCCACCAGTGGCGGGTTCACCAGACTGCGCCATGACGACTGGAAGCGGTTGATGAGCTTGGCGCAGCAGGAAAAGGGCTTCAGAGGTGCGGCGTTCCTCAGGTCACCAATTTGTGGGGTTCAGGAAAGACGTCCGTCGATGCAAATCAACAAACTGATCTTTATAACCACAAAAAACTGAAAAGAACGTAAAAAGAGGGCTCCGCTGAGACCGCCCTGCTACATCGTCGAACGCTGCCAGGCTCGTGCTGTTCTGTTCGAGCCCGGAGCTCGGTCCTGTCGGTGCTGCTCGTGCCGCGCGCTTGAAACGTCATCAGCTCCTGACGTTGCAGTAAGCCACCGGTCTAAGTCTTGAGCTTTGGCGCTACAACCATATCAAAACTTGCTCAATCAGCATTAAAACCAAAATAAGCTAGGTCGCCAGAAAGCTTTTATGTCTATCTCGTTGTCTCCGATTTTATTGTCGCCAAATTTGTTATGTACTTGTATTACAAGGACATTCTATTTACAGAGGTCAGGATGGTCGGGACAGATCATTGTAGATAGGAGACAGTCAGATAGATTAACTGTTCACGCTGGGCGAGAGCTTGGGGTTTTGGCAGGCGACTCGTCGTTGTACTCGTATAGCACGTAGCCGCACCTTGTAGGAATACGCATAAATACGGGCTATCGATCATCACCGTATTTTGTAACAATAACAAACACCGTTATGAATTTTTTTCTTTTTTGAATTATATTTTATGTGCCACCACATAATAACATATTGGTTGTTCTGGGGCTAGAATCAACTAAAGCATTATTACTTATAATAATAATAATAATAATAATAATAATAATAATGATAATAATAATAAATCCGTTTTATCCCAACGCGAATCGCCCTGATCTGGCTCTTCTGGCCTAAAAGCATAATTTATTTTAGTTACGAGCCCCGTGCTTTGATACGTCAATAAATGACAGAAAACGATCGTTCTAAGTATGTTTACGCATCCATATTTTACTCTCCACATCTAGTGTAGGGGCACCTTCAAGTCTAAATGGGATATGCAGCCAAAGTGGCTTTTTGTCTCTCCCCCCCCCGCCCCCCCCCCCCCCCCCCCCCAAAAAAAAAGAAAAAAAAACGTTTTAACGGCAACCATTTTAGGGAGTTCCAGTTTCACCAGTTTGGATAGAAAGGAAGACATTTCACGTTTTGCCGACTTTCGAAAACTCGCTAGCTGATACGAGCATCAGGTAAGATCGTCAGAAGATTATATTTCGTTTTGTCTTGTGAAGCCAGGAACACGCGTTTCCGAATAAAAGGAAAATAGGAAGATTCACTATGCCTGACGTGGCAAATGAAACAAAAAAACATGCGGAATGGAAATGCAAAACAACAATTCGCAACAAGCAGCCAAAACTACATATGCCATAAAAAGGTAACAACGAAAACTAAACGAAAAAGGAAACAGCATCTACGAAGCACGTGACTACAACTTTTCAGCTGATGTATATCATGTGCACTCTCCCAATACATAAAAATCCCATCCGCCGATATATTTTATGCGTCGTCGCTGTACGCGCTTTGGCCACAGACACTTTCTGTCAATAGAGAAATCATAACATAGTTACATTTATTTCCTCGCCCCAAGACGTGTGGCCCTGGCCAAAGCAAACCCTGAACTGCTGTCTAAGACGGCCTTATCAAATGGGCCGGTCATACTAGTGGAGGTTGTACTTGGCTTTCTAAAACTTTATTCCAAATTGCTAGGCAATTGTGTTGCATGTCCAAATTTCTCGGACAACCCGTGAAATAAAAAGTTTGCAAGAAAATATCAAAACTGTAATTGTCGTGTCAGATGACCTCCACGTCAACCAATCAGCGTCGAGCACCTGCTACTTCTCTCTCACCCATCAACCAATTACTGTCGAGGCTCGCGGTCACGTTTTTATCTAGGCTTCAGGAAATGCCGAACATTTAGCCAGAAAATGTTTCACGTTAAAACGTGTGTCATGGAACAAGAGAGGGCACTCTTTGTTCTGTATTAAAAGGGGTGGTGCGCGTCAGTCCTCCGTTATTTTTTATATTAACTGGATGTCTGTTACTAAGTGCCGTTGGTACATTAAGTCTCATGTGGTACAAAGGTGGAATTAAGATATTAGCTGTGACGTGAGCTTAAAAAAACGCGTTACTACCTTACTCATATGGACTACACTAATGACGAATATCAACTTGATTGTTGAACGTTTCGCATGTGAAATCGGATATGTTGCTATCTACACGGTACTATTTTGGGTGTCTTTAATTTGTTTGAGAAGAAGAACGTAGTCAGATGAAACGTATAACTGATCGGTAACAATGTCCACTGTTCTAGCCGCTTTGGTAGGAGCCTAGCGTTTATAAGTACTCTGCTTAAATGTCAAAGAGATCTGACGAATGCGTACGAGTTTGTGTTTCATTTGTGTAGCCTCAAACTAAAAGGGAAAACAAGAAAACTATTTGCCGCGCCTACCTCGGAAATATAAAACAACGCCCGCATAAGTCTACAGAGGAGTGGGACTTTGCTCGCGCGCAGAAGGCAGGTTTCTCCCCCGCATTTTTTACATCCACGAACTCCAAGTTCCTGGGAAAAGTAAGGAGTCAATAGAGAAAAATAAAAGTCATCACTTCATTTATGTGTCACCTTCTTTTCTGCCGCAAATAGGCCGTCTTCTTTGTATGGTCCCCGATCCTTGAGTGCTGTGCTTTCTACTTTCCTTTTTTTCTCCGTTGGCGTCTGTCCTTTTGGCCGCCAATTCCTGCCGTTGGCTGGCGGAGAGCTGCGTCAGCAGAACGTTGGCACGGCCGGTCCTTTGTCTCCCGGTGACTTCTCGGCTCTCACCACTCGGCTCCATTCTTCACGCCCTTTTTCTCCTTCTCTCCCCTTCCACATCAAAGAGGGATGTCTCCCTTTCCCGTCCAGACCCATTGGGCGTCCTTCCCTTCCCTATCCCCTTTCCGCCCCTCAGTCTTCCTACATTTCTGCCTCTCACCCTCCTCCCACACCCCTCTTACACTGAAAACCCCTACATCCCGGCTCTCTCTCTCTCGCTCTTTTACTCTCTTCCCCGCCCGCCCTCCTTTCCAACACCCGGTTTATTCAGCGACTCGTCGCTCATTAGGCCTCTGTTTCCGATGGAACAAAGCCGCGCCTCAGCTCCGGCGTCAACATTGCTGCGCGGTGCCTTTTTTCCCCTGGAGTTTCGTATTCTGACACAGTCCGGGGCTGGGGCTCGTGACACCAGACGTCTGTTTGTCCCGCTTGTGTGCATCTGTTTGTTTGTTTGGTTGGCCCCGGATGGACGCTCGGTGTAGCTGGCGCGGATTGAAGCTCCCATTGTCTTATCTCGCTCGTGCGATAGAGGCGCCCAAC